>JBCAUJ010000075.1:5750227-5803535 GCA_038406275.1 Cataglyphis albicans | reverse complement strand
TATTAATATATATACAGCGCAGCGTCGAGATAACCAATCACGGACAAGAGAGGCAACAATACTTGCGAGTATCGATTTAATATGTCTTTTTTAAAAGTGGATGGACTCGATGAGAGTTGTTCACAGCATATTATTAGAATATTACAAAGTATTGAAATATTCTGATAATAGTTATATTATATTCTCATATCACTGTTATTCCAATTCAATTAATTCGTATACTAATTTCTATCAATTTTCAATATATATTACAATTATCTTAATCGATTTTACATATCAATTTCGAATATCGAATACGTATCGAATACTTTTTGCATAGTTCTACGATAACAAAATAAGATCAATTAAAATTAGACAATGCACTTTTTCGTTGTAGAAACAGTCTCGTGCTCGACGTGCGCGTGTGAATAGTGCGCATCGTGTAGTTGGGTGGTGGGGAGAAGTAGAGAAGGAAAGGCAGTGCCTGCCCCGGCCCCCCAGACCCGAATCTAGCGTCATCATGCGCTTAACAACATGGCCATCAGTTCACGAGAGGCCGCGTTCGCGTGTATATGTCGGGCAAACCGTTTATGTACAGACTTAGTCCGGCAAATCGTTAGATGTCGCCGTACATGCTTTAACTCGTGTTGAATTTGTCCCGCATGGCGATTTTCTCATTAGTTTCAGTGAAAATTAAAAGGAAAGTTCAATTTGTCGTATCCTCAATGACATACGGCCACTAGCAAGGCGGGGGAAGGGGAAGGGGCTGGGGGAGGGGGGGAAGAGTGATTGCGACATCGATCGAATGCGCGAAAACGAAGAGCCACAAAACTGGCCGAATTTTGATATCAATATTGCACATGAGAATAACGACGAAGATCCATCCAATTTCACGTTAAAACAATCGTTGAGTGTAGCAATATTTCCACGTTCATATGCGCAATCAACGTCTGCCAATTAAATCGTCAATTGATTAGCCGTAGAATCATGCAGAAAATAAAAGATTAGAGCACTCATGGAACCGTGCAACTCTCTCGATAGGATTATACCGAATGCGATGATAGCACAAAGTGATTTTATCTTCGTCGGAGCTATGGATTCGTACTAAGAACTTCTTCATCGAATTATTGAGGAGAATTATATCGAATTGTAGAAATACTCAAAATTGACATTTGTTCGAGATATTGCGCCCATATCGTTAAACTACTAATCGGTTAACGAGAGAGACGGTGTTCTAACCTGAGCGCTGTTGCGCCATTGTGCCACGTTAAGAGTATCCGATAGATCCGCCATATCGCTCATATTGTCAACGACGCTTGGCTATTCCGTGGGAGAAACCCCCTCCCCGAAGAAACTTGGACTCTTTTTCGAATTCATTCATAAGAACAGACGTTACAGGCACTGCTGGTTTATCTGACAAGAATACAACGACTACTCTCGACAAACCGTGCTCTCCTTCTGAGACGACAACAACAGTAACAACAACAACAGCAGCAGCGCCGTCGAGCGAACAAGAAGAGCAGCAATTGCAGCAGCAACCGCTCTACCAATACCATACGCAGTATCAACAGCAACAGCAGCAACGCGCAGCCGGAAATACCGCAGCCGCTGCATCGCACGTTGCTGAGGACAGTGGAGCCTCCTGTGAGATGCGGAGGACACCACCACAAAATAAAGGTACAAAAAAATTTTTTTTTCCTGAAAAACGAAATTTTTTTGCTTTATTTTTATTGTTTGCATGAAAAATGAAATCTTTACATATAAAAGCAACAAAATGAAAAGAATAAAATATACAAATAACAATTAACACGAACTTTTTGCAACTTGGAACTCTCTTTCCTTTCTTTTATATTTTCATGAAAATATAATTCATGATAAATGCTGTATAATCTTATTATAAATACGAAATAAAGTTATACAAATAAAGAGATAAAATTGGCAAAATCAAAAGTATCTATAATATTTATAATATTAGAACTAGGATAGGCTAATTACATATGATAACTAACAGTAAGAGAGATAATTAAATAATAAGGAAAAATAACATTTTTGTAATAAATAAATAATAATATTTACATTATTTTTTAACATCTCAGTTTTAATGCTCTATTGGCTTGCATCTTAATTCAATACGGTAAATATGTGGAATTTATTTGCATTAGAATTGTCTACTGTGAATTTTATAACCAATGTTAAATTATTTTATGTAACGTGGACAAACATGTTAAAATCACATCAATTTACAGAATATAATTTCCTTTTTCATTTAAGAAATGTTTTGACATTAAATATATTAAATATATTCTTATAATTCTTGATCTACGTAAGACCACAGAGAATAGCAATGACAATATTTTAATTCAATCTTTACAATAAAGATGTTGACTACCAAACAATGACTTGACACATATACTATATGAATACACACTACACAAGCCTTTACAGAGATAAATGATTATTGTGGATAAAAATGAAAAATTTTAATGCGCAATTGCGTCTCTATATTGTATAATAGAATATGGTTTGGTTTCTTATAGAATAAAGCATACCTTATTAGCATACCGGAATCTTCTACAAAATCATTGAACTTATTGATATATTGCTAAGCATTTTTCTGAGTTTATAAAGAAAAATCACATTACCATGATATAAATTGATTGTAACATTTGTTATATTATCATGTAACAGATGTTACTTCTATATTATATAATAGTATTTTATAATAGTATATTATAATATAATAGTATTTTACGATGCATTTAAGTAAAGCAGCGCATAAAACTTTTCTATATATGTGTTTAGATTTTATATGTCTTAATTTTAAGGAAGGAAAATTAAAGAAATTAGAGAAAAGACTTCGAAAAGGATATTCCGAAGGATAGATGTTGGAATATTTTGAAAATGTTGAATGCGATATGGATTTTGGGGTTTTTATGAACCCTGATTTTTACGACTGCAGAAGAGAATTTCTTTGTGTTTAAAATAGCGAACATCTTTATAATAGAATCCTGTGTTGGACACGACTATTTCTTTTCTGCTAAGATAATTTATGAAACCAGATTTTATTAAACGAAGAATAGTAGAGATTATAATACATTGCTGCTCTTCTTTAAAAATATAATAAAAATAAAATAAATATAAAATGTGAATACGGATGATACATGCAATTACGGAATACGCCAATGCGAATGCGAAATACAAGTGCGGATATGGATGAGATTGCGTAATGCGGGTGCAAATGCAAATGTGAGTACGGATATGTTTATGTACGTGCGTTTGCATGACACGACAAACGCGCAATAGCACTAAGTAGCGACATAAAAGTGAATCGGGAAAAAAACTCAGCGTTTTGCTAAGAGTAAGACAACGATAATATTATCACGCGAATCGATAATAAAACACGATATAGAAACGAGCGATGATATTTTAAAAAATATTGCACTATACATGTATCATATTGGAAAGCGTAATGAAGATTTTGCTCGATGACCTCGAGCTGAGAAAGATTGTTGCTAAGAGACAATGCTGTTTTAATTTTATTGGAGAAATAGAAACCGAAATAAAATATTTCTAGAGAGACAGAACACATTAAAGAGACAAAGAGAGTGCCATCCATTAAAGACCGAATATTTTTATGATGGTTTTTCTCTCTCTTCCAGTATGTTATATTTTACATGAAAATTTTAACAGACTTGAACATGTCTCTGCTTTCAATATACACAAAGTAATAATAGATACTTATGTAATTGAGGTCTAATATATTGAGGTATCGATTAAACTTATTAACAAAGACGGAGCGATATAATCAATCAAGTACAGTTATTTTTGACAATAAATTGACCATATGACTTAGCGCATATATTACAATTAAACTTAATTATTTTATAGTCGTATCGCCATTGCGTTAGCCTCTATATTTGAATTGAAGGTAAACTTCGGAGAAATCTCTACTTTCTAGCTTTAGTTGCCGAGGACGAGAAGGAATGAGATAATACAAAGATGCAAATAGCATGCAAGAAGAAGAATGGCATCGGATAAGAAGAGAGGGAAGGCAAATCAACGAAGGAGAAAGAATGAGTAGAGGAGGAAGAACCAGAGAGGGGAATGCTGACTGGCAAGTACATGGGACCCGTTTGGCTGCGTCCATCGACACCAGTAGGGCGATCGTATCTTCAGAAGAGATCTAAACTCAACGACAGTGAAACAATACATCTTGAAATGGCAAGCGTACATGTTTAACACCTAACTATCATCGAGTGCCTGTTACGGAATCCACAATCGAATATTTATTAATTCGTCGATAGGCGATTATATGTGATATTGATCAATTTTTTTGACGCTTATTGTTAGTTTGTACGTATGTTTTCGACTCGCAGAGTGCAATATTACGCGACTTGGAGTTATTTCCATTATTGAATGTGGATGAGCAATTATGCAAAAAATGAATTAAAGTTCAAATCGCACAAAAATCATGCAAGATAATGACATTACACGATCCGGACACCGCAGACAGGATTTACAATATTAACCAACGATTAAGAGTGCAATCTTAGTAAGTTCTACGACTACAGACATATATAATTAATGTATTAGATAAATATATATAATATATAATTAATTTGCTTTAATTAATGTATTATAGTGTGTATGTATTATAAGTGTGTGTACACTTTAATACATTAATTATGTATAAATTATCGAATATCCAAAATTCTTTAAAAAAAATCAAAAAATCGTGTTTCATTGTTTCAACATCATTTATTTTATTTTTTATATTTTCTATTATATATATATATACATATTTTACATTTTGTGTCAAAGTAAAAATAAAGTATTGAGATTATTTCTATATCTAGTCATAACAGTTAAAACAGTTAGCATGACGTGATTGGTATAATATTTTTTTATGATTATTGGAAATAAACTTAGAACTATTCCAGGAATTAATTGTACACTTATAGATTAAATACAGTTCAGTTTTATGTATTTAGCATACGAAAGAAACTTATCCGCGAATATATTTCTACGGTATATCTAATAGTTCTAGCTTAAATGATAATCTTTTATTATATTCTTATGCTGTTAATATTGTAATAGAAAACAGCTCGCGCGCGTGTGTGTGTGTGTGTGGCTTTATGAAGTGATATTTATATCTTAGTATTCTACTTTAATTATTATTATAGTACACTTTATTATTTCGCTGATTGATGGTTTATAAATGACTGTTAACGGATGCGTAGCGGGTTAACGAAAGCTATGAAACAAAAAGAAAGTATTTTCTTAAAATGCGAGACAATACTTACAAAACAGCAGACATTTGAAAAATAGTTCCAAAAAGCAGTGAAGAATTGACTGTTTTTTAACGTAAAAAAAAAGTTTAATCGAAATTCTGTACGTGCAAGTTTATATTTTCTAATCAGTCTCTAATTAAACGTAATGTTCATTTTTCACAGTATGTCTACGAAAAATAAAGACAACTAACAAAAATTTATTCTTTCTGCAGTCGATAGATCGGGAACTGGGCAGTCTGGAAGCTCGCCGAGGGTGACGCTTCGACTTAACCAGGTGCGAGGAGCAAGGGATGAAAAGAAAGGAACATCAAATTCCCGTCAGGGCAGCATGAGTACACAGGTATATACTGACATTTGTATAAGTTGATTCTATTGCGATGAATACTGTAAAAAAATCAATTTCAAGACAAATAATGCAATCTTGCAATATTCATATTAATCGTTAATTGCTGCCTTTAATCAGCGCATATGTTGACATAATTTTTTTTTACATAAGTAAGTACAATATATAAAGAAATGTTATTGAAATATTGTCTGAAATTTTTATTAGTTTTAATTGTTAAATAATTAGAAGAGTTTAAAATATTAATTATTATATAGTTATAAGCGCATCATTAGAAATCGCAAAAATTTTTTGATTTTTTTGAATTTTTTCAATGCTATATATGAAATATTATTGATTTTATAAAATTATAATTTTTATAATTAAAAATTTGTAAAGTAGGAATAATACAAAGCTCCCTCTTTCTTCCTCCTCTCCCCCTCTCTCTCCACGCTTTTATGTTTTATCTTTGATAAGTACTTAATATTTAATTAATAATTTAATAAGAATTTTTGAAATTTGATTTGCCCGTACATATTAATTTCTATATGTTCTATTTTTAATACAAAAATTTATTGATAAATAACGCAGGGTCAAAGCTCCATGGAGACTTCGTCGAAGACATCAGCCAATACTTCGTCAGCAAGCGGAAATGCAATTTCGGGTACTAGCACATCCGGCAATGCATCATCTACCGATAGCGGTGACATATACGAGTTTAAGAGTTCGAAAGAACCGACACCGGTAAGAGGCGCAAGCTCATCTCCGAATCCTAATCCGGACAAAGAAAAGGATGGTGTCAATAAATCTTCGAATGGCCAAAATAATCATAGTGGTGATAATAATGCATCTACTGCCAATGGTTTGTCGATATCTGTAAATGAAACAATAACGACGCCATTAACTTCCGATGAAGTTTCAACCGCTTCGATGTCGCCATCGTCAAAGCGTACCTTTGAGGGCGACAACGCGGAGGAGCAGGATGAGGAAAATCGTCGGAAGAAACGAAAAGATACCGAGAATGTGAAAGAAACTGCAAAGAATAACACAGTGGGAAGACAAAATATCAATAGAAATGCTGTTGGTGGTGGAGAAAAGGTAAATATTATTTGATAGCATATTTTCTTTCTATGGCGATATACATATATATCTTATAATAATTATATAATTAAAATATACATAATTGCTTGCAGTGTATTAAATCAGGTAAACAAGGATCTGGAGTGACGTCCGGTAAAGGAAATCAAAATACGAGTTCTATCAATGCAGACAGAAAGAGTCCTAATAGTTCCTCAATGGCCAGTAGCCCAAAACCTTCAAATACTTCTAATTCGACAAATGTAAAAACTGGTATCCCAGCGCTTGAATCTGATGGCGAAGAGGATCGATCAAAGTGTTCCGATTCTAATATTGCTCCTAAAGTACCGCCTCTAAAAATAGTTATTCCACAAAGTACGACTTCAGAACAAGAGCAAGGCAATAGAAATGGTAAAAATATTGCAAACAGAAGTCATCAATTACCCTATGTAGTTCCTAGTTCGAACAGCAATGATTCAACTGAGAAAGATCAAAATCAGTCGACTAGTGGTACAACTAGTCCTACAGAAAGTAGTACTAATACAAAAGGGGAAGATAAGAAGGATTTTGCTGCAACTTTACATGGAGAAGAAAGATCAACACATCATCAAAGAGTATTGAGAAGTTCACACAGGTAATAAAAGAACTGTATTGTTATTCTAATTCCTCAAATATAGAGAAAGGGTCTTTTGAAATTATCACCTTATATATCATTGCAATAGACTATTTTTTTAATTGCAAAATATAAATACTTTATTGCAATTTTCAAATATACTTATAATTTATAAATATATTTATAATTTGTTTATAAAATTATTTATAAATTTGTACTATACAATTTTATATTTTTCTAAATATAAAGTAATATACTTTTTTACTTATGCAACTTTGATACTTTAAACATTATATACCAGATTATATTCTGGAACAGAATAAATGTATATGTAATCAATAGATAAAATAGTAAATTATAATTGTAAATGATTATTTATTTATAGACGGTTATAATTTTCACAATTATATTATTACAGAACGGGAAATGGTAGTAATGGTTCCACAGCATCGAAAGAAACTACTTCTTCGTCAGGTAATGGGAATTATTCCAATTCGTCGCCATTACCAATTAATACTTCCATAGATCGTTCGAATAATTCTTCACCGCAACAAAGACATCACTCGCCAACACCTGAAATTATTGGATCCGATGTTAATAAGGCTACTTCGTCGGAATCGACAAGTACAGGAACTGTCTCGAAGTCTAATATAACTGTGGAAAAGTTGGATAAAAATATGGATGGTGCCGGGAAAAATCAGAAAGATAATAGTACAGAAAATTTGGAGAGCATTTCAGTAACTACTTCGTCTACGATGTCTAACGTTAGTACGCCGGCACCACCTGTAGAACTTCATCCTAGGAAGAGAAAAATGAAACCTAACAAAGAAGCACAACAAGCTGCAGCTACAGCTGCTGCCAGTGAAGCAGCTGAAGCAATTAATACTGGACCAGAAATTCATCCGCATGATCAACCAATCACTAATTGTTATCAATTATTTCTCAATATTAGAAAACAGGTAAAAGATCACTTAAATTTTTAATGCTAAACTTTTATCGAGCTAATTCAATATTTCTAAGCTTTTTTTTTTTTTTTTTTAGTTATCCGTAATTATTTTTAAATTGGCTTTAAAAAAGACAGTTGAACTTCTTTATTCTTTATCCCTATTTCTTATTCTTGACTAGTTAAAGTTCCGTAAATTAAATTTTTTTTTCTTTTTATTACTCTCATATTTCTACACTGTATAATGTACTTGACTATGCATACAGAAGTTATGCATAATATTATAATTTGTCTTTCACTCATTTTTTTATTTGATAACATGTACATTTTCATTCCATATATATATCAAACAAAAGAAAAAAGAAATAAAGAATCCTATAAAAAATATAAAATTCAGTACATAAATTTTTTATATCTTTTACAGATTGAAAGAAGACGAAAAAGCTTATTTCCTGTTCAACCAAAACCTCCTCAAGGTTTTAAGGATTATTTGATGAATCGCTGTACATATGTATTAGCTAGTAATGCAAAAGAGCCAAATGTTAATCCACCAGCTGGTTTGCATGGAGCTATGAAGGATTTATATGTTGAACAAGAAAAAGAGCGATATCGTCTAAGAATGCAACATGTGGTTGAAAAAGAGAAATTAGTTCTGTCGGTGGAGCAGGAAATCCTTAGAGTTCACGGTAGAGCGGCTAGAGCGCTCGCTAATCAGTCTCTTCCCTTTTCTGTTTGTACAATTCTTAAAGACGAAGAGGTTTATAACGTTATTACTCCCGAACAAGAAGAAAAAGATAGAAATGCAAGAAGTAGATATAATGGTAGATTGTTCTTAAGTTGGCTTCAAGATGTGGATGATAAATGGGAAAAAATTAAGGTAAAGGGTTGAATGACCTGATAAAATATTTTACAGAAATTATATTGAAATTATATACTGAAATCTATCTCAAAACGGAAACTAAGCAAACTCTAGTGTATTTTATTTTTATTCTTATTTCTATTTGTGTGTTAATTTTAGGAAGGCATGCTGCTGAGGCATCACAACGAAGCAGAGTCATTGCATGCTGTTCAACAAATGCATTGGGAGTGGAAATTGAAAGAAGTGGGGCTCTGTGAATCCAAAATGACTCCTCAAATAGAAGATGTTCATGTTCCAATGGTACATGTTTCAGACGACTTCGATTTGTTACCAACAAATTAATGTACATTATCCATACATAATTTGAACTGATATATTCAACATTTTTCATGTCTTTGAAACAATTTCGAAGATGATGGTTTTAATCTGTGATCTCTCTATCAATGTATGCACTATAAACAAATTTTATAGTGACACAACAAAATGCGAACACATATTGTAATGCTACAATATTGTGATTGAAAAATATTTCTTCAAAAAATGGATAAATTATTAGATCATTGCACTATTGTCAAATCCAGATTTTAATTTTAAACGAAAAAGATGATTTTGAGACTAAAATTAGAATTATTGAAAATTTTATTAAATAGATCGCATATAGCTTTATATTTGCAATTCTTTAACAACTTTTGACAATATCAGTGAGATTAGATTACACTATGCCAAAAAGTTAGGAAAATACTCTTTCATTTTATATAGTTGAAACAATTAAAATAAAATAATATGAATTCACTTATATGAAATAAATATTCATGTGCCTTGAATTTTTCATTAAATTAAGAGTAGTCAAAATATTTATAAATTTATAGTGATCATTTGTATTATCTTTGACAATGCAGCTTTGTTACATGCTTTTAAGAACTATGAAGACTGAAAGTCTGAGATTATACAAGCTGTAAATTGTAAATAAATTCATTATTTTGATTTTACCACTAAAAGAGAGAATTGTATTATAATTGATATTTGTGTAATCAGCTTAGTATGCAACGTGCAAAGATTTCTTTCTCAAAAAAAGGTCAAAATAACTCGTCACTTGATAAACAACTTATAGCTGGCCGTAGATTAAAATGCACTTGGCCAGAAAATCTGTATTTTATTTATTATAAATGTTCAAGAGCTAAATTACAAATTCCAGTTCTACATCACATTTTTTTAAAAAAATATTTTCAAAAAGTTTCAAAAAAATGAGAGAAAATCTGATTCTTTTGAAGCAAAATATAAAAATAATAAATGTTATTAGGTGTGTAATAAAGTGGAACTAACTAAATACAAATCATTGAAAAATTGCCATAGTGTTATATTAATCGCTTGACAGAAAGAGACAATTATAATATCTTTATCTCTTGCACAATATGTAGATAAAGCATTTGTGCAGATACAAATCAATATATACTGTACACAGATGTAGTTATTAGAAGCTAAATATAAGAGTCAATTAAAAAATGCTTTTTAAGCCTTATAACAGAAAGCAGTTTAACAAGTCTAGCAAAATGCTCACTTTTTATGAATTTTATATTTGCATATGCTCATTTATGCATATATATACGAATTATAGTTAAAAAAGATGTCTTAATATTGATTTATGATAAATATTAATAAATGAACATAGAACGAACAATATATATTCAAATATATATAATAGATAAAATACAGATGTCTGACATGTTGGTTTCTCAATTGCGTTATAAAAAACCAGTGTAATACATGCATTTTTATATACGGCAGGCTTTCTTTTTATTTTCAGCTCTGCTCATTTTATGTGTAAAAGTATACACGATTATTAATCAGCAATCGAAATTGTTTTTTTGCAACAAAAAAGATATATCGATACGTTACTTTTCCTGGCAAAGTAATACTTGTTATAATTTCACACGCTATTTGTTGCACTAATTTAATTTATAAAAATTAAATATTCCCGCTTTTCTAAAATCTAAACATCTAACAGTCACGGACAACGAACATTGAATAGATTCGATTGCGTTCGAAAATTTTATTAGCTATATTAGTGTTGATTTGATTGACCAATCAGAATAAAGAAATATTTTATTGCTTTATTTGATTGGTTAATGAAAAGTTACTATACGAGAGAAACAGATTTACAGACATATCTTTCAAATTATTTTTTCTATGGTTATATGAGAAATAATTATATGGAAGTTCTTCTTCTAGTATATGCATTGCGTTCACGTTCAATGTGATTATGTAAATATTTACATGTTATTACATTTTATATATAAAATAAATATTACATATTACATATAAGTATTACATATTAATGCTACATATATTATGAAATGCTTTATAAATAATAAAAATCAATGATCAAGGTTAATTAACGAATAAATTGGATTCAAACATCTATTTCGACATTCTTTATAGATTATGTTGTTCATATCAAGAAATTTATGTCAGAGAAACATTCAGCGAAGTACAATAAACTATTTCGTTGTTCGTCCCATAAAAGATCACTGTTGTTCCTGGCAACATAAAAAACTTCTTAGTCAAAATATAGTTGACCGCAGAAAATTACAATGTGTAACACTGCAAAAATGCTATTTTCGCACTACACAAAGTTTACATATTCCACCGTTCGTGGCAATGTTTTTACGTCCTGCTTTACGCATTGGCGCATTCCTGATGGGTCGCACAATAAAAAAATGGTGGGCACGCAAGTCCGAAAAAGAAAAGGAGGAATACAAACAATGGGCCAAAGATAGGAGTAATATAATTTTAGGTGAGTTAACATACAAATGCTAAATAATTTTATTGTAAGAATTTTGTTCGTTATATATTCATTATTTGATATTGTTTACAAGGTTGCTTTGGACTTTACAGTCTTATATTACTTATTTACTATGTAACACATCTCGAAACTAATCCATTGACAAACCGTTCGAGATTTATAGTCTTTAACAAGGAACAGGAGAAACAATTAGGGGAGATGGTTCTTGAAGTTGTAAGTATAAACAATACATTTTTAAAAAAGTATTTTATAGATTGAGAGATGTTATTTTTGAAAATCTTTCTCAAGTTTATATTATATCACATAAATTTTTTTCAGCATTTAGAAGCTCATAAAAAAGATTTAGTACCTAAGACTCATCCAGCTTACCAGAGACTCTTAAGAGTGATTGAAAAAATTTTGAGAGCTAATGAAGATTTAAAGTCAATAAGAGATACTAAATGGACTTTATCAGTTATTGATACGCCATTATCAAGTTCATACATTTTGCCAGTAAATATATTAATATTATATAGTAATATATATTCGATAACATTTCCAAATACTACTTTTATCCTTTTTGCTTTCCTAGGGTGGAAATATATTCATATCTTTAGATATCTTAAAAATAATTGAAAATGATGATCAATTAGGTATTGTTTTAGCTCATGAAATGGCTCACTCATTGCTCTCACATTCAGTAAGTAATATTATAAAATTTCGAATATTAATTATATTTTTCATGTAATGAAATTATAATTGCTGATTTCTGAACAGCTTGAAGCATTGTCTGATCAATTATTGTGGGACTTTTTGATAGCAATACCTATATTATTAGTTTGGGCTTTATTTCCTGATATAACAGCTGCTATAATTCATATGATAGGAGAACGAATTGTGAATGTTATGTACAAACTGCCATATAGTAGAGTCTTGGAGAATGAAGCTGATGAAGTAGGACTTAGATTAGCTGCAAAGGTATAATGTTACATTAATAGTATAATAGTTTAATATTATTCATGACTAACAGACACATCTATTCTTGACAGGCTTGTATTGATATTCGTGAAGCAGTTGTATTTTGGGCTACAATGAGGACACTTACGGAAATGCATCTCTTGCCTCCAGAACTACCATGGATATCATCACATCCTAGTCATGGAGACAGAGAGAAGAAGTTGAATAAAAAAATGACACAAGCAATAGAATTACGAAAGAATTCAGGAGTATGTTATTTAACTTATATTTAACTTATATGCATATTAACACTATTAGTACTTTATAAACTATCTGCTACAAATTATTATTACATTTTATTAATTTATATAAATCATATAACAATTTTTTAATTTGATTTGCAGTGTCCAGAATTACCTGCAGTAGATCCAAGAAACAAGTTCTACGAACGATCAGCAAAGGAACAGGAAATTTACTTTAGACAGAAAGGAATCATTGCATAAGCATTCAAAGATGAAACATTTTTGTCAAACGTGCCTATGTTAACGTGCCTATTCAACAAATAAAGTTTTTCTAAAAGTTAACTATTTTTAAGCTATGAATCAAGTAAATGAAGAATAATAATACTTATGAATAGTATTAACCTATTTATTTTTTTCAATACAGTGAAAAATATAGTTTATGTTTATACAATACAGTATACATATATACATATTCATATATATATATATATATATATATATATATATATATATATATGATATTGATTTAAATATTATTAATGTATCTGTATTATAATATATAAATGTAGTCTGTAAATATTGTACAGTATTATGTTTAATATAATACTATGCGAAATTATTTTAATCTATCTGATTTATTAATTTATTTATTTTTGCAAATTGTATATAATTATTTTAAATAATAAGATTTATATAAATAAAACATTTTTTTAAAATAAATGTACGATATGTAAATTATTTATATAATTTCTTATTGATCTTATTAATTATAGATTAATTATAGATTCATTATAGCGTTTTATACATGCATATATATATATATCTATATATATATATATATATATATATATATAAAATTAAAAAATTCTATTAATGTTGAATGACAAATGGCTTAATGTGATTGTCTTATCATTATTCTTCCTGTTCTTCTGATGACACAGGCATACTATAATTTCATCAAAGTTAGTCAGTGACAAATCATACTCTCTATTGTTTGCTAAGTTCTGTGCTACCTAGTTGCACATATGTTACAAAAAAATAATCATACATTATTTTTAATACATTTTTGTCATATAATTATTAAGAAGATTTAAGAAGAAAATAGTAATATTATTATTGTTTTATATTTGTTGACATAACATGGTGATGTATTATAAATGTACAAAATTATTATTTATTTTCATAGTAGAAGCTCCGTGAATCGAATGTTTCACTGCGATGACAATGAAATTCATATTAATTTCCAATCTTTTAATCGTGTCTGCATATAACATCGATATAAGTCATCCGATAATATATCCGAATGGTGCGACTAACGCGGATGAATATCAGCATACAATATTCGAACATAGTTATTTCGGTTACTCGGTGCTGTTGCATCATGACTCGCAGAAGGATTCGTCATGGTAATATATGAAGATAAGACAATATTAAATAATTTTAAGATTTATTTTAAATCTATTTTTTCTATATCTATGTATCTATATATAATAGTCTCTATATAATGATAATGAATTTTCCTTTAGAAAATAATATTTTTTTTCCAACTTTGATTATACTTATTACTCCTATAATTACTGATTATGTTTATAAGATATTTTCTATTGTTTTTATTGAACTATGTAAAAAGATAAAATCTATTTTATTTTAACAGGCTGCTCATAGGAGCACCCCGCGGAAATTATACGCGGCCATCGCGCGATCGAGTGAACTTAAAATTTCTAAACGCACCCGGTGTGGTTTATCGGTGCGCTTTGCCGGGCCAGTGTATAGAGATCGAACCGGCTGTTATCAAGGACGAAGAAATATATATACATCAACTTGATATGCGTGGACGTATAAAGAAAAAACAGTCCTGGTTCGGTGGCGCGATGTCGATAGAAAAAAGCAGCGGTTTCCTCACGGTATAAAGAAAAATGAACAATGCCTAAAGGAATTTTAATATACATATTTTTCTTGTGATGCCTTTTATAATTATTTATTTCATTATAGATATGCGCACCACGAACAATTATGAACATTATATTCAAGAATAATAATTATGTAGAGACTATGCAGGGCATGTGCTACAGTAATCAGATATCGTCGACAAAATTAGATGCGGAATTGTTTGAAATTGAAAATTATGGTATTTATTTTTCTGTCGTTTTTTATTCTTCTTTTAGTTTGGCTTTTCTAGTTTTAGTTTAGCTAAATCTTCTTAGAATCATTCCGAAATCTTAAATCTTCGATTTTACATTATTATAAAATAATATTATATATATTTTTTTTTGAAAAAGATATTAAATATTATAAATTAACACAAGGATATTATTATTAAATGCATTAGATTACGACAAAAATACATGGTTTGATCCAATCCATGGTTTCTCCGTTACCTTTGCATCGTCGCGGGTATGTTAATAATATTATTATTATTATAGTTTAATATATTTTTATTTTTCATACAAAGGTCTTGTTTTGCTAAATTTGTATTAATAATGCGTTAATGCGACAAAGTAATTTAATCATCAGGATGAAGAAGCGATAAGTCGTATCATAGGAAGGCCAAATGACAATATCACTGGTAGTGTCACTTTAGTACAATTTTTTGCAATACTCAATTTTCTTGAGACAAATCCGGAAACTATGGAAATACCAATAATCGATAATTTGTCAATGTTTGGTATGAATTCTATACATAATGTAAACTATTGCGTATTATAAATGGATTTTAATTAAAAAATTTTTGTAGGCTACGCGGTAACATCTGGATATTATTTCGATCAAAATCAATCTCTTTATGCCTGCGCAGATCCAGGATGGGATTACGTGGGACAGGTAAAACATTATTTATACTCTGTACGCGAGAACAAAAGTTATTTATAGCAACACTAAATGTTTTACAATAATAGGTCGCTATAATTGATCCGAATAGAAAATATATGATTACCCGTCTCTGGGGCACTGACATCGGCGAATTTTTTGGAGCGAGTTTGGCTACGGGCGATTTAAACAAAGATGGTTTGCACGATCTCGTGATCGGAGCACCACATTGGGGAAACGATAACGGTAGAGTCCATCTATATTTGGGTAGCCCGAAGGTAAACTTTCGTTATTAATGTATACATGAACCGAGATTTTCGAAACGAGAATCCTCTAGTACTTTATCTCGACTTTCAAATAGATAAATTATTGATCCCTCATCTCGGAAATTAGATTGCAAATATAAATGAATATCAAATTTTTCTGACATTATATAAGAAATTTTATCAAAACTTTATTGATACAGAGAGAATTCGAGGCAGCCGCGATTTTAGAAGGAGCCAGCGAGGATGCGCTGTTCGGTTATGCGATAGCGAGCGGAGATCTAGACGGAGATGGTTTTAGTGGTGATTAATTGTGCTTAATTAAAATTTGAAATCATCTTCTCGATATCTGATCAACCTGTAATGATACACTCTTTGTGTGTTGAATTCCAGATATTATCGTGGGTGCTCCTTGGGAGGAATCTGGAGTAATTTACATTTATAATGGCGATACAAGTTTAAAGGACAAAGTAAGGCCTTCCGTGTCACAAAGGATCACAATGCAATCACACGGCCATTTTCCGGTGAACATACAAACGTTTGGTTTTTCGATATCTGAGCCAATCGATATAGACAACAATGGGTTGGTAAATCATTATGAGAGATTAAATTATATTTAAATATCTTTATAATTTCATATTTAATTATTTGCAATGTCTACATCTATTATTCATAGATATACAGACGTCGCGATAGGCGCATATAAATCAGGACATGTCGTTGTACTTCGAAGTAAACCCGTCGTAAGAACAAATTTGACCATCTACACCGTTCCAAGCATCTTACAAAGAAACATCAGTGACTTTTTAATTACAGTGTGCGTTAATTATCACGGTTACGACACGGCGAATACACGCGGTAAGGTATAAAATATTAAACAGTAAATTATTACAATGTTATTTCTTTTTTATGATATATAATTATTTATATTCATAATTTAAAGCTTTTAAGATTTCTCTTATTGTGGACAAGAGATATAAACGGACCGACAAAACTTCATTGGAATTGTTCTCAACGGAACCTCCCGTTCATATGTGTGTGAATACTAATGTTACACTTTCGGTATGAAACATCTATACATTCAATGCCATGTCACATTTATAATGGTTTTATTAATATCGTATTTTTCGTTAATAAAATGCACATTATAGGATAATATTCAAGATTTCATCGAACCAATCGCTATTTATGCAACGCATGATTTTACATATAACGATTCACCTGAATTCTGCAAAATATGTCCTGTTGAGAGTAAGAGCAGTAAATCCAAGAGCACGCAAACGCTTTTGCTTCCCTTCGATATTGGATGCGGGGAGGACAGAGTTTGCAATTCCAATATATCTGCAACAGTTAAATTTCGGGAAGTCAAGTAAGTAACATTTAGTTCCTGCAAATATACTGCAAAATGTTTCACTTATACGTATTGAAATATAAAATATAGGGAGAATAATTCGTGGGTAATCGGTTCTAATGATATCACGTTGGAAGTACACTTGGAGAATTGTGCTGAGCCGGCGTATCTTATGACAATTGTATGTATCTTCCCGGAAGGCATAGTATTGCGTAGTATTTTGCCATTTTGTGAAGAGGACACGAATGAAGATAACTTGATGGTTTTTTGTAACGTCGGTAATCCGCTCGGAATGAATGAACAGGTATTGACAATAAAATTACGAGCGCTTGTTCTGATTTCGAATAAATGAGTGCCAAGATTAGGAAGACAAGAAACAGTTTAAGAATTTTTAAAGAATTTTTTCTCGACAAATTTATCATTGGGTCTTCTTCTTTTTTTTGCAGAAAATTATAAAATTAGATTTGGATATGAAATATTTGACCAATGGTTCATTGCACGGACATATTCTGGAGTTCTCTACCGAAATACGAACTCGTAGTGTAAATCATGGAACCCGTATGATTAAATCTTGGCTTACTTTACATAGCGAGGCGTCCTTATTATTAAACGGGTCAGTATCTTTTCAAGAAAAAAAAATAAAATGTATCTCGTATAATAATAGATATATCATGTTACAGAAAAACGATTGAAGAAAGTTATTATTTATCTAATTTGGATAAAGATCAATTAAATATAACGTTTCAGCATACTTATCAGATACTGAAATTCGGTGCGACGTCTATAGACGAAGCGCGATTTACTGTCAATGTACCAGCTGCCACAGAGAACGCAGGTTCTTTAGTGTTTTTATATAAACCGCGGGTCCGTATATTATACATAGAGCCCAATGTATAGAAAAATATCATAATTATTTGTTATATATATTTTTTTAAGAAATGTATTTTATAAAGATATTTAAAAATATTTTTTTTTTAGATATATATATCTGGAAAATATTATAACTGTTTATCGGAAGGGATAGATTTAATAGACGTACAACAAAATGAACTTCGAGGAGAAACATCATTCGATTTGTACACTTACAATTCGGATGATAATAATGATACACTGCAAAATGCAACACATGATATTTTCAAGAGAGATGTGAACGATCGTACGACTATAGGGACTCGCATATTGCAAACGTTTTATAATGCGATAACAATAAAATCAGAAATTTCAAACGATAATCTGACAGTACCAGAAAGCGACATTATATATTTGAACTGTTCAACATATGGTGTGAATTGTTCGACAGTGTATTGCGATCTCAGCGCGTTAAAAACGCGACAGGATGTCGGCAAACTTGCGATGAAATTAATTATCAACGCCACAAAACTCAAAGGTATGAAAATAAAAGGAATGCAGTTCAAAGGAATAATCTTAAACAAGTATCGTACACGGAGAAAATATTGAAGTAAAATTACAATCTAATTTTTGTTATCGTGGAAATACTAACATATGAATAAAGAAATCTCGATATTTTTAATCACAATAACGCATATATTTTACAAGAAATTATTTTGTAATCATTCACATATTTGATTGTACAAATAAATGCATAATCATTAACAAACAATAGAACAATGGATATAATTTACAATTTAATAATAAGTATTATCTTAATGTTGTTATATTCCAGCTTTATAATAAATGTAAAAGAAAATGTATCTTATTTCATATAATTATACTATAAAATTTTCTCCGTGTAATTTTTAATATAAACTATTATCATGTACATTTTTTTTATTTTTATGATTATTTCCAGATAATTTTAAATTATCGGACAAAACAAAGATTGTAAAATTCAGCACAGATGCTTACGTTGAAATTATACGCCCGACAAATAGAATTTTCAGCGTAGAGACTAAGTAAGCATATATATTTTGTTGTCATAATAAATTATTAACTGTAATGAAATCTAGAAAATAGTACGATTTAAGAAATTTACACGCAGAAATATTATACACAGGCGTAATATAAATCTCACGACAGAATTTCGTAATACCGCAAAGACACAAAAACTGCAATTGTGGGTTGTGCTAGTATCGGTTTCGTTGGGTCTAATATTATTATACATTATTATTATTATATTAAGCATGGTAAGTCCTCATACTTTTTGTGTTATGTTACTTCTTCACAAAATGTGTTGAGATCATTGATTATTACTTATCGATAGATGGGTTTTTTCAAAAGAATGACAAAGGAAGAATTATCTGCTTTAAAGACGAATGAGGTATGAAATTATGCACGTAATATACGCGATTAATAAATTAATCGCTTTACGAACTGATATTAAAAACATTTTTTACAGATAACAGAGGATGAGAATAAAATAGAAATCACAAATATTGAATAGAAGATTCTTTGTATATTTACCTAAATTGTTATTATAGATTTTGTATATAATAATAATAATAATAAATTTAATTTTTTAATAAAAATTATGTTTTTTTTTTATATTATACAGTTATAGTACATTGCCCATACAAAGATTTACTTTCTTAATTATACAGGTGTATTTATATAACATCATTTTATGTAATTTACATTCTCTTATCACCCAATACATTAATAATATGAATAATAAATATTTACATTTTCCCTTTGTAGGAAATAAACAATAATATTTATGTAACATTTATGATATAAGAGATTTCTTCTATTCATATACAAGTTTTATAAATCAAAGTATCTATCATTTTTGTGTTATAAGAACATAAAAAAAGACATATTTTGTTTTCCGTTACTGTATAATCTGCGATTATAAATTATGATTTTGTATAATTTTAGATCTGATATTCTTTCTTTTGCGCACGTTATGCAAGTATCAAAGTAGATACTACATATTTTTCTTCAATTAAGAAATTATCATAATTGTGTGTATAAATACGTGAGTATAAATTATTTCCACATTCTTTTTCTTAAAATACAATTGCCTCAACAATATTATAATCGTAATGTTACCACGCGATTTTTTATCATTAATAAGAATATATCTGATATAGGTGATTTTATATGTTTAACGACACATTCACACACCATCAAAAATCAATTCTGTCTCTTCAAGCATATAGGATGTCTTCTGTTTCAAGAGATAGATGAAATGCAGACACATTATCATGATGATATAAGCTGCGTGCATATATCATAAGATGTAGAAATGTTGCAATGTGCTTGCTCAGCCAACTGCTGCATCTCATATAACCGTGTTCTCCTCGTTATAATGGACCTTTGGAGTCCATGTCCTTCAAAAGAGAGCTGCGCTGCTTTTCTCGTTCCTCGCTTTACAGTGCGATCCAACTGATAGTTAGTATTCGAACTGTAACAGGTTCATCTCCCAGTGATGTATTGTACCCAGTATGTATCAACCCCATTAGACTTCGAATTGAAAATCAGGATATCTGTCCTGAACTTGGAATTTGAAATATTGTCCTGTATGCTCTCTTCTTGTTTCTGGCTCTTCGTTCTTCCATTGATGTGCGTTAGTGTGTGCCGTTAGAATCCGAATCATTTTTAGTATGACAAAATTCATATTGAATTTTGTACATCGCATATACTGATGCAAATCGTTAATATATATCGGAAAAAAAAAAAAAAAAAAAAAAAAAAAAAAAAAAAAAAAAAAAAAAGTAAAAAACTGAATTTATAAACGAATATTGCAAATAATTTATACTCACATAATCGAGTTGTCTTTAAACTGATATATGCATAACAATTTATACATTCAAGGATCGCATATATGATACTGTTTAAAATATATAAAAAATTGTCCTCATATAATACAACATTATCGTGCATATTAAATGACAATTTCGAGAGAGAAATTGTTCGCTATAGTTTCGCTACATAATCTTCTAAAAGAATTACGCTACTTTTTTTAGAAATTTCCTTAAAAAAAAGAAAAAAAATCTGCTAATTAGATAATTATTATAGATTATAAACTTACATATGCAGATATAAATCCGTGCGCGTAATAAGATTTAATGTATTATTAGACAAGAATGTAATTCTATGTTCTATTTTTGAGAAATTTAACTTTGAATATATACAGAGGAACTATATCTATTTAATTTTTCTATATATAAAAATCTTGTGTTAACTATACAATGACGTTAGATAGTTATAAAAAGAAAAATGAGTTCTCTATAAAATACAAATTAAATTTCCTTTCGATCTAGTTAGGGATAGTAAATATATGGGATTTTATATAATTTTTCTTACTAAGAATTTTTTATAAAATTTTATAAAAAATTCTTCATATAAAACATAAAGTATTATATATTTATGTAGAGATCTCTTTATATAAAATCCCTAATTACTTCTTCATTCCTTTTGCAAGGAAAGTCTTATATTTTATTCGTCTTATAAGTTAAATCTTATCTTTAAGTTTAATTCAAATCTAAATTTTCTGTGATATCTATCGTCACTGTATATACACAAAACATAAATGAACCGGCATTACAAAAACATTATAAAGTATAATTTCTCTTTTTGTACTTTATGTAAATAAAAAAGATTGATCGATATACATTAAAACTTGTAATGTACAATATGTTGTAAACTAAGCACAAAAGAAATTAATAGTTATTGATAATTTTGTTATATACCAAAAATATATTTTGGTATTTATACTCTATAGATATTACGCTAATCTGCTGATTTAAATGTTTTAAATTTTAATATAAAATTAAATTTTAATATAAAATATGCTTATCCTTTCTATAAAGTAACTAAATTTTTTGGAAATTTTTATATTATGTATCAAAATCTAAAGTTTGGGAAAGTATATAACTATAATAAAATATTAAAATTATTTAATATATATTTTTATACTGATTAGAGTATGGTGGTATCCGACTTGTTTTATCATCAAACACACTTGTAATCTTTTTTTTTACGATAGTTTTTATTGTTTATATGTCTTTCTATGATAGTGTACACACACACATACATACACACTTATCAATATAGCAGTATCGATGAAAACTACATGAATAATTTTTTTTTGTGTGGTATTTTCAGTTATAGTCATATTGTAATGTTTTATTACAAATGACACTTCATCATATACATATCACCAAATTTTTTTTTTTTTTTTTTAATTTTATTGTATTTATTTTGTATTTATTCATCAACATGCTTATTGCAAATTTTTTTATAAACAGAAAAACTTTATATATAGAAAATTATTCTATATATAATTCTATTAAAAATTCATAGTTTTATAATGTTTTCATTAATACTGCTAAATAATATAAGTATTATATGTATCTCTCAGAAAAACTTGTTAAAAACCACTTTAAAAAATTAAAGATTTTTCTTTTTACATTAAGATCCTGCTTGGTTTTTTTAACAAATTTTTCTCGCATGTACCATGAATATCTTTTTTAAATGTAAATTAAAACAGGCCGGATTCTAAATGATATCTGTAATATGTCTAATGCTTTCTTCTTCAGATTCTGAGAATCAGAAAGAGATATGCATGCGTTGAGAAATAAGCAAAAGAACATGAATAATATTAGGAAATTCGCGTTTTTTTTTTGCTTTTTTTAACATTATTATTATCACAGTGATAAATTCTTTTACTCACACACATATTATTTCGTAAACGCTTCCGATGGTATTTGACCACGTTTGAAAAACTCTTGAAATGCAGAGAGTGCATTATCATAGTTCCACTGCGTTTCTTGTAAACACTTCAAACTCCATTCCAAATTCATGTTCGTTTGCTGACTCAACGTCATTGTCATCTGCTGTTTTATATCCTCACTCAATTCTGGAAGTATAGACTTCGCCGATTGCGTGGATGTTTGTGGCAATAGTGCCGATGCCTCCGGTTGAGCCGGTTGGCTGTTTAGTTGCTGGTTCAATTGTTTCAGTTGCGCCTCAGGTGGTTGACTAATATGTAATTGCTCATTGCGAATACAATATCCACTACCTTCCGGAACAATTATAAATGTTCGGTTAAAATGGCGAATAGGTTGTTCCTTGTTATCAAGCTCTTGAAAATAGCCCGTTATCGTAATAAACATCATTACTTGCTATAAATGAATAAAAAATAAATTAATTTTTTTTGCTTAATATTAAACATAATTATATAAACTATTGTTGTATAATTTCAACCATTCAATATAATAACTTACCGTAGCAAGAGCAATGTCCATGGTAAAAGTATTTAGGAAATGTTTCGTTCGTGGCATTTCTGATATAAATGAAACTACAGGTAATCTACCATGCTTCAATAATTTCTGTCTTCTGACTGTATCATATATTCTGAACAAGTTTCGGTTCTCCATGAGATACCCGTTTAACCTAATAACAAAAATTTAATTTTTTGAACATTTTCAAATATCCAATATTAAGAATTATTATATTTGTTAAAATATAATTTTAAAAAATATTAAAATATTAACTAATAAGATAATGTAATATAATTTTCAACAAACACTTACTTATTATTTTGAGAAGTAGTTATTGTCATACTTAAGCACGCATGTTCGTCGTATGCGTCAAGTAGAGGCTGACGATTCTCACTGTCAAATATTGTGAAATACTGTTGCAAAAACTGGCTTGCAATTTCTTGTGCTTTCACATCAGCAACAAACATTCTCTGTGATGGTGGTACCTTAGCGGCCTCGTCAATCACATCGAATACGATTGGTCGTGGTAGCTCCGTGTCGTCCTTTCGAATGATGTAACAAAAATTCATGCCATGCGTGTACATAAGAAAAAACAAAACTTCGAATGTATGTAACAGTGCATAGAATACTCACCAGACGTAGCAGCTTCGGAAACCGTTTCCGGACGTCGCTATGGACGAGAAAGAAAAGCCCGCAAGTTCCATGTTAATAGTATGATAACAAAAACACACATGTGCTTTATTATTACAATATTATAATAAAAGATAAATTACAAATGTATAAAAATATGAATAATTTAATAAAAAATAAATAACTTTTGACTTAAAATAATTTTTGAAATAATCATGCAGTAATGTTTTATTACATGTAATTCAAATCAATTCTGCATAAGACTGATATCTAAGGATTGTTGAGAAAACATTTTTACTTATCTCTATAAATATTTATAATTGAATAATATATTTAGCCGTTATTAAAATTAGTAGAGAATTAATTAATTATTTAACAATCCCTTATTTTTATAAAGAGTACAAAGTACAAAAATTGTTATTGCAATATTGTCTGGCAAATAACTAGTTTATTTTCAATCTCTACTTTTGAATGAAAAAAAAAAAAAAATTATAGATTATATATATTAGATTATATATATTAGAATAATACATTACCTAATATAATCATTTTGTCGAGACTTATACTTGTTACAAACAGGATTTCCACTTAATTTCAATTCTTCCAATTTTAGGTCTTTAATGGCATCTATTTGATGGATGTCCTTGATCTACAATATAATTTATATGTCATGTAATAGAATCAATATGTAATATACAATCATACGCATATGTTATGCTCACTTTGTTATCACTGATATAAAGAATTTTCAAGTTTGAAAATTTTTTATTTAGTACGCTGAGCCTGTCGATACTCTGCAGCTTATTGCTTTCTAAGTTCAAGGCTTCCAAACTTGGTATGTGTTCACTCACAATATCTAACACAGTCATTAACATTGCAGGCCGAAACAATGCACAAAAGTAATCACCAATGAGATCTATAAATTATATATATGCAATTTTTAATATTGGCATTAAAATTAATATTAAGAAAGTTTTTAATCTTTATTAATATCATTATTCTTAATAAATTTATGATTTTATAATTTTATAAATAATTTCTAACCAGGATCTCGATGAAACTTTGACAAATCCAATGCGTTTGTTTCTTGCACATATCTCTTGGACATTGCTTGTTTCAATCGTTCTTTCAATTTATCATCAATCTCACATTGTGGAAATCCTGGTTTTACTCTCACTTGTAGTTTAAAGCCATCTGTCATTGTAATCTTACGATCACAATTTAGTAATGCACTTGCTGTCTTGTGATCATCAACATAGAAATTAGCTTCGTTCCCCATTATCTTATACTATAAACAAATTTCTAAAGTTAGCAACAATTTAGAAATTCATTTCTTTTTCCCATATAATAATACACATGCTTTATACAATACGAAGCTTTTGTTCTTATTACAATTAAATTTGGGAAGGCAAAACACACTTTTTCTTGTATTAAGATAGATCAAGATATTATGTATATAAATTAATAAAAAAAACTTGTATACTATCTCATTATACAAAAAGTTTGCATAATTTGCTTCTAATGTTATAATTGAATATAGTTTTATAAAGAATCAAAAAAATTATATTGATATTTATCAAATATATTGTATTAAAGCAAATACACATATTGAAAAAAATGTAATTCTTAAAAAAAAAAAAAAGGGTTATTTACCGTTATTGGAATGAACACTTCAGGTGCCATATAGTTTAATAGGCTTCTTAAAACGTAATCTTTTTCATATTTTTGTCCATATGGTATCTGCAATACATAAGCAATATCAAAAGTAGAAACACATTTTAAATCTTAATATATGAATAATTACATATATTATAATGTAATAAAACTCATACTTACGCTGATTCTATACCAATTGGATTCTCCTATTGGAAGTATTCTAGGACCAGATTGGCCTCCCTTAAAGTTCCTGTTTGGTAGAGGGCTATTTCTTCCACGTATTGTTCTTTGCCACATTCTATCTCTCCTATCTCTGTCTCTCGAGGCAATAATAACTTGTCTTGTTTGTCTATTATTGTTATTATTATTGCCCGTCATTGGAATATCCTCGTCTAAACTTGCTAGCACTGCGTTACGTGATAATTCTCTATTGGGCCTATGCGTTTTAAATGATACACGAGGCCTGGTTCCCTCAAGATGTCCTCCATTATTTCTTCCTGCACGATCGTCATGACCTATGAGCAAATAATAGTTGAAATTATATAAAACAGTGACTATATTTAATTGTAAAAAACAATTATGTTAAGCGTTGTAATCTAATATTATTTTTTTAACAAGATTTACTTTAAATAAATAAAATATACATTAACTCTTTGTTTTATTCTAATTTTAATATTTTATTAAATAATTAAAATAAATGCAAGTGTATAAAATTTGTATATTTTAATATACTAATCACAATATACATTTTCTTAACACAAAAACATTTTTTTCTTTTATTTAAGATAATTATTTGCAAATTAATTTAACATTTTTACTTCAATTAGTTCATCTATATAGACAAATTTATTTTATTAGCTAAACAATTTGTACAAATGTGAAAGAAAATTTTTATGCAATCTAGATAAACATGGAAATTCTTTATAAATAATGTAGAATAATTTGAAAATAATATAAAAAAAAATGAATAATATGAAATAATATGAGAGTTAATAATATGAAAATGAGTGAATAGAAAATTCATGTACTAGATGTAATTTCTTACGTCACATGCTTATTTTGTTTTTCCGACATCAAGTCTCAAATATAAGAAAAGCAGTGATATGAAAGAGTACAACAGATTAAATTGGAAAGATCAGCAAAGCAAAGTGATCGCGATAAAACGTGAGCGGGGTCCATTGAAAGGAGCAGTACTGCGGTTTATAAACGATGTGCTGTACGATAATAAGCGAGTCACAAGATTGGGATAAAAAAAAAAACAGAAAATTGATAATTTACCAAAATAATGCTTATCTTCGGAAGGAACGTTTCCGCGGCCGTTGCGACCACCCCAAGATTTATTCGATTTCTTCGGCATTTTCTCTTTTTCAATATTCTCAAGTAATCCTCTCAAAAGAACGAGTCGCGTCGTGAGCACTCTCTGAGCAACAAAGAAAAATGGCAGAGAAAATGGCGTTCTTCAACTTCCTGTAGACTGCAAATCGCGCATGCGTAAATGTCGCAGCCAATAGATCTGTTCATTCGTTGTTTGCAATTTTCACAGTCGGGTTACTTCAAATCTGTTCTTAAAACCTTGTGTCCACGGGTACTTTCTGATTCACGTATGATGCATCATTTATTCTTGTTATTCATCGAATTAAATAAATAATTGCCGCTTTTACGTAAAAACTGCAAATTGATTGACTACATATTTCTCGATCCGAGAATTCGGACCATTACATTCTTTAGAGGAATGGCTGTGATTGGTCAGTCAGTATATTATAGAGTTTAATGGACTGTATTTTATATGTCTATGGCTGAATAGTCACGTGGTCTTGTCGCTGTGAACTCAAGTCAAATTAGGTTAGGAAAAATCCCTTTGTGGGTCGCTACTCCGAATTCCGAATTAGTGGAAACTGATGAAAGTGTATAAATTTGTGTATGGAGTAGTTGGAGATACAATTATAATTATTTTTATATATTGAGACATCTTATAAATATATAGAAAATATATCATAATGGTAAAAACATATATATATTTATAAAACATATTTATCAAATAAGTTATAAGTTGTTTATTCTTATGAATGGTTGAGATTATATTTTGTATTTCGATCTTTTTAATATTTTGCATATCATTATTTTTTATATTGCGAAACTTATAGTAAAATTAATTTTGTACAGCCGAAAAATAAGAAAACACGTAAAGTTGTGATGCAGAGATTTGCTCAGATGAAGCGGATGATTAGTTTGAGTGATACACGAATGTAAGTTTATATTGAATACAATTTTTAGTAAATGATTGATATATATTTATAAAACATATACAGAAGAAATATTAGAAATAAATTATTTTTGTAGAAAACCAGAAAAACGATTGCCATCCAAGAAAACTCCAAAAGAAGATCAGACTAAAATAAAAATTACAGAGACGTATGTATAATGTTAAATTTAATTTTAAAAATATTTTTACACTTAGTTTTGAAATATTTTTGTATGACATTATGATAGATTATCAAAAAGTATTTTTTCTTATATTTTAAAATTATGAATATATATTTATGATTCTAGGCCAAAACAATCCTCAGCATTATTTTTTCAATATAATACACAACTTGGACCACCATATCATATTTTAGTTGATACAAACTTTATTAATTTTTCTATTAAAAATAAATTGGATATCGTACAAAATATGATGGAATGTCTCTATGCAAAGTGTACACCATATATAACAGATTGTGTATTGGGTGAATTAGAGAAGCTTGGACAGAAGTACAAATTGGCATTGAGAATCATCAAAGATCCACGATTTGAAAGATTAAAATGTATGCATAAAGGCACTTATGCAGATGACTGTCTCGTGAACAGAGTGACACAAGTAAATAGACCATAAAATCTTATTATAACACAATTATTAACAAATATTTCACATTTGCATTTGACAATGGCAATATAAATTAATTTTATTTAATGCAGATAAAAACATTAAATTGTGCTTTGTGTTATTATTTCAGCATAAGTGTTACATTGTTGCGACCAATGATAAAGACTTGAAAAAAAGGATACGGAAAATACCAGGTGTGCCAATAATGTATGTATCTCAACACAGGTACACGATAGAACGGATGCCAGACGCCTATGGCGCGCCTAAGAAATAAAATTAGTTTATTAAAATAGGCGATCTTTTTTTTATATAATAACTTTATCTCTTATTACATTAAAGATAACAAATTGTATATTTTGTTAATAAAACTTACACTATATCATATATTCACATTGAGAAAAGCATTTTGTTTCTTCTGCAAAATAATATTAAATTCGTATTGTATATGTGTGTGGATAGTTTTATACATATAAAGGATAAACCCACGCGCAACAGTAGAAAGGGCGGAAGAGACATATCTATCTTATTGCCTTCGCATTCCAATTTTTATCAAACTCGCGCTTATCTCTATTCCCTTCCTCCCACCCTCCTTTCTCTCTCTGAGACAGTGACAGAATATTTTTGTTGGAATAGTGTATGAATTCTGTCACGATTTGCATTTCTTAAAGGATAGATTTTAGAATTAACTTTTTCAATTAGATTCTTCTCTCAAATAATAAATAATATCGAAAATTATTTTTTATATCGGGGTAGAATTTTATAGTTGTTATAATTGTCTATCACATTATTATTGATTAGAAATTGATAGACATAATGGAAAGAAATTCTCAACATATATGTGTATATCCAGATAGCACAAAATATTAAAAGATGAAAAGATGTCTTTTCGACTAAACAAAAAATTCGTTTGTGCCGCTATGCGTCTGTCTCATATATTAAGTTTTAATCTTCTAATCATGAGAATTATATAAAACTAGCAAAACGCGGCTAATGAAATTGTAACTTCTATCAGCTGAATTTCTATTTCAATTCCTCTATACAGAAGGGATTATATATTGAACTGATTTTTGAAAGATTAGGAAAAATGTTCATTCCATTTTTCTTTTATTTGGACAGAAAGTCTGAATAAATGAAAATCGTTCGTATTAATTATCATATAAATAAAATCTTTGATTTCATAAATTAAATTTTTTTAATTTAATTATATATATAATTTTTTTTTAAGTATAATATACACGTTTATTATAAAATTAAGAGATTGTCACATTTATTATTTTGTTCTTAATTTATAATTTTTAAATCACATTCTGCCTATATTCTTCGTTGTACAAATTTATAAATTATTGGATGTAGAAAAATTATTATTTGTCATTGCACGACAGTTAATGCCGAGACGCACATTTAAGGATTCGATGTAATTTGAGAGCGATGCAGATGCACTTTACTTCAAGGTTTCCATAAACTTCAAGATAGCGTGAAACGCGTGTCGCACTTGACGCATTATCACCTATTATCAATGGATTCCTTTCGAATTTTCACCGCTATTTTAGGCCGAGAGAAAACTCGTCCATTTTTCTGATTATTCTGTTATCAGAAAAGGATAAAAAAATCTTGTACTTATTTTTATCTACGTATACGTAATATGAATCAAATTGAAAAAAAAAAAAACGAGGCAAAAAGATCCGAGGCAGGAAGATTTTATGATGCTCGTAAAAAGGTAAATCAAATCAGATTTCAACGGATATACATATAAGTATAAAAAAAAATTGTCAATTTTTGTATTTTAGATAATCGATTAAAACTGAATTTTTAAGCCAGCATGCATGGTACGCAATATTGTTGGTAATGTCAGAAATGTTGTTTTTCTGTTTTAAATTTTTGATTTTAAAAATATTTATTTTTTAATAAAAAAACATTTTTCTATTTGTTTGAATAAAAATTTTACATTATTTAAAAAAGTTTTATTTTTCGATTCGCTCTAGACTTCTTTTTTAAAATCTTTTATTAGAGTTGCATTCGTCCACGGTTAAGATCACTATCTTAACCGTGTAAACATTTCGAGGGGGAGCACTATCATTACTGCATTTAAAGAAATATATTTGCAGACATTTCTATGAATACGATATTTTGTGATATATTGAGTATATCGGTAATAGTTTTTGTACATTTGCTGATTTCGAAATTGAACACTTTCAATTTCAATGCTTTCAAACACGAGAGACGAGAGATAAGAAAGAGCCAGGGATCGAGACAGCGAATTAATATGAAGGGAAGAGAACCTAGAGGATCGAGCGAAACATTCGCGCGCACGCATGATTGTAGTAACGAATTAGTTATAAAAGTGATCATAAGCACGCGAACACATATCTATAGGCCTGTGAGTCCCGGATCTCCCTCCTTCTCCCGCTGCATTGCAGCCCCTAAGTCGGAGTGTCCCCTGTCTACCCCCTTTCAAATATTTTCTCTCCTCCCCCACGCATTGTTCATCTCTCGTTTTCTCGTCTTGTCATCCTTTTTCTCGTTAGTTCTTGAATCACTCTTACTCTTTTCGTTATTCTTTTACTTTCCCCCTACTTTTATCTCTCACTCTCTTATTGTCGCACTCTCTCTCTCTCTCTCTCTCTCTCGCTCTCTTGCCCATTCTATATCCTTCTTGTTCTCGCTACATCTTTCTCGTTCCCGTTAATCTGAAGCAACGTTCTCGTCGCATGGGGTTCCAGCGCGCAGCGGCCATCTTGCATACCTGAGCCTCCGCATTGCTCGTTCCTCGAGGGCAAAAGGGAGAATATCTTAGCGAGTCGACGACGGGATGCGCAAGTTGAAGGTGGAAGGATCGCGCGTGGAAGATGATGAGGAGGGAAGGCTGAAGAAGTAGATGAGAGGGTGGAAGAGGAGAAGAGGGTTGCGGTCGAAGCAGCGGGTCTCAAAAGAGAGCAAGTGGGAGGGAGAGAAAGGCCCTCGCGCGACGAACGAAGAGGCCCATACACCGATAGGCAATGGTATGGTAAAAGGGTAGGGGAACGGTAAAGAAGGGGAGATGGGAAAGAGAACTGAGGTGAGAGCGAAGAAAATGAGCGTTTGGCGAAAGAAAGAGCGACGAAGATAGGAGATCGAACGTCTCTTGACATGAGAGAGAGAGAGAGAGAGAGAGAGAGAGAGAGAGAGAGAGAGAGAGAGAGAGAGAGAGAGAGAGCGAAAGAAAAAGAGAGAAGGAGCAATGTTGGTAGAAAGAGCGAATGCGATTATCGTGGAGCGAGGGAACGCGGTAGGGCCACGATGTTTCTCAGAGCGGACAGAGAAGGTGATATTGATAGGGACCTCGCGCGGAGTGGCCGGGGTAAAGACACAACCAGCAAGAAAGAGAGAAGGAAGATGTAGGGAGAACGAGAGGAGGACAGAGAAAGGATCCGATCGGAGAGGGACGGCGTCAGCTAGCCCGAAGAATGCCTCTCCTGGCGGTGGTTCTGGGACCGGCTTGATTCAGTCGAGTCAGGTCAGTCCTCGGGGAGGCAACATTCTTCTCCGCGGTATTCTTTCCGCGTTTTTTCGGGGCCTTACGTCGCGCTCGTCGCGGGCCCCTTCGCGCGTGTTTATTCCTTTCTATTTCTACTCTCTTCTTCCGCTGTTAAAAGTTTCTCCCGCACGAGATTTATCTTCATCCCCCGATAACGCCTACCCCGAAGGGCACGCGCGCGCGCGCGCGAACCCGTTGTGTTGGGTTCGTGAGATCGCTGCACCATCAGCGAATTTGAATGAGCGTCGTATCGCGATCGCGTGAACTTCCTGACGATTTTTGCAAAAGATAGCGTGATCTCTGCGGATACAAGCGAGTGAATCGTAAATTCGAGGCTCGGTCACTCAAACTCGTTCGATCGTATCAATATTGCGCGAGAATATATATATATATATACGTATATATTGATCGCGAATCGTGTTTTTGTGTTTTAAATATTGGATCCTCATCTTTGTGCAGTGTTTACATTGTTGGGCTTAGCGGGCCTATGCACGGGCCAGTGATAAAACTGTGAATTCTGAAGAATCAGAGTGTTTCAAGAGAACGATCTCGAAATCGCGGAAAAAAAGCAATTGTTCGTTACTATCAAAGATCATTTTTATCGCGAAAGAGTATTCTTGTATATATATATATATATATATATATATCATATATCGAAAAAAATGCGATGACAAAACGAAGAAGCTAGCACGTGATGTAGGTATGTGTTCTCGAGATACAAGAGTTTGAAGAGAAAAATAAGCTTTACATAAAAGAATTCGATCCTTGGATGAAGAAAGAAGATACATTCTGTTGATTCATCAAGGGTCGTTAATTGAAAAAGTGTCCAAAACATCTCATTTTCGCGTTCGCGAGCCGTTCGCGAGCATCCGTAGACGCGCATTTCGCGAGGCGCGGCTCTCGGCAGGTCACTGCCCTCTCTGCCGAGTGAAGTCTTCTCTCGTATACACTTGACTTTCAGCGGCAAAGGAAAGAGAGAAGAAGAAAGAAGAGAGGGAGGAAACAAGATAAGGAAAGACACAGAAAACGAGAAAGAAATAGATACAGAGAAAGACAGAAAAGAAAGCACCCACCATCTTTTGATACGCGTCTTTAAATCGGAATCTCTCGAAGGTGAGAAAAAAATGCAACGCAACGCCGGACAGAGGACGGCAGTTCACGTCATTGTGCGCGATTAATCTCCATCCTGGAGGATGTCGCGATACGTGCAATGATGCGCCGATACGTAAACGTGGAAGATGACGATGGGATTATCGCTGGTCACGATCATGAGGAGGAAGAACGACAGATAGTGCGTAATCGGAGAGCGCGATTTTATGACGACGACGAATCACCGTGAGCCGGAATTTGGCTAAGGCAGGTGGGCGTGTCGCGGTGAGATAGAAGAGATGATCATAAGGGGATTGATGCTCTTGGCCCTTCTCCTGGGATTCCTATCGGATCAATATGGCGGCCAGGTCGTCGGCCAGGACGCGACGGCGGCAGCGGCAACGGCGACGGCGGTATCCGACAATTACTTTACCTTACATAACCTACCTCAAAGGGTCACGCGGTTAGTGCCACGAAGGTCACCGATGTTGCCGCAGGATAGCGCCGCAACGATGGGCCTGGCAATGCAGAGCAGAGCGGTCGACACGCGGGTCCAGCTCGAGGTCAAGGAAGGCGAACCCAAAGGTACTTTGGTAGGCACGATACCGGTCAAGCCTGATTTTACCTATAGGTTCAATGAGCCGCCTCAAGAATTTATGCTTGATCCGGAAACAGGCCAGATAAGAACAGCTAAGGTTCTCGATCGCGAAGCTTTAAGTAGCGATCGGTTTGATTTTGTCGTGCTATCGAGTCAACCAACTTATCCAATCGAAGTGCGGATCTTGGTGCTTGACATTAACGACAACAACCCGGAATTTCCGGAGCCTAGCATTGCGGTGAGTTTCTCAGAATCGGCCGTAGTTGGTACCAAGCTATTACTAGACGCCGCAACAGACCGGGACACGCCAGAGAACGGTGTGCTAGATGACTATTTTATTGTGGATGGCAATACGGACGGCAAATTTCGCCTGGAAGTTACGGGAAATCCTACCGGTGAGACATCATATTTACATCTTGAGACTACAGGCAAGTTGGATCGCGAGCAGATAGAGTTCTATTCGCTCAATATTTGTGTGCGCGATCGTGGCCGACCTCCACGCTTAGGTTATTTATTGGTAAACGTGACGGTGTTAGACGTGAATGACAATTCACCCGTGTTTGAACAAAGTGATTATGTGGTAGCGTTAAATGAGAGCGCTCCAATCGGTACGAAAGTCCTGACAGTGCATGCTACTGACAAGGATTCGGAGGACAATTCAAAATTGACATATTATCTACCGGACAACGAGCGCAAGTTCACAATTGATCCGGAGATAGGTACGATCACGACGGCCGAGCATTTGAAATGTCCTCAACAGGGCTGCACGGTAACACGTTCTGCTGGCGGTTGCCCCAAGAGCTGCGTTATTACAGTCTTTGCACGCGATCATGGTTCACCCAGGCAGGACGGTCGTACTTACGTAACGGTGAATCTATTGGACGCAAATGATCATGATCCTGTGATTAAGTTTACCTACTTTCCATCGACCGCGACTTTTGCCACCGTCGATGAAAACGCTGCCAAGGACCAGATCGTTGCTGTGGTAACAGTGTTTGACGACGACGAGGGCTTGAACGGCAAGACTAGTATAGAGATACGCGGCGGTAACGAGTTAGGTCATTTTCGGCTAGAGTCACAAACTGTCGATATCGTAAAGGTCAACGGCCGGTTAGATCGCGAGGAAATACCCACGTATAATCTCACGGTGGTCGCTACCGATAAGGGCATTCCGCCTAGATCGGCCACGTCCTATCTCGTGATTCATGTGAACGACGTCAACGATCACGAGCCGGTATTTCAACAGAGTGAATATTCAGCAGTTCTATCGGAATTTGCACCGATTGGTAGTTTTGTCGCTAGCATTTCGGCCACAGACGCGGATTCTGGATTAAACGCACGGATTTATTACGAATTCGGTTCGGGAAACGAGCAGGGCTGGTTTTCTATTGATGGCGATACCGGCCTGGTCACCACCGTTGCCACTTTGGACCGTGAAATTCAAGGTAGCATCGAGTTACATGTGTCGGCGCGGGACGGCGGTCCAAACACCAAATACGCGTTCACACATCTCAAAGTGACAATTCTCGATGAGAATGACGAAGCGCCGCGCTTTTCCGAAAACATCGTCGAAATCACGTTATCGGAGAATACGCCGCCCAACAGTTTAGTAGCTACCCTGACAGCCGTCGACAACGATCAGGGAACAAACGGTAGTGTCGCGTATAGCTTTCATTCCTGTGTCTCACGCGATTATCCCAAGACTTTTGCGCTGGACGCTTTGACCGGTCAGTTGACGACTAAAATTGCCTTAGATCGGGAAACAATAGCAGAGTACAGAATTCTGATCATAGCAAAAGATCAGGGCACGCCAGTACAATCCTCAACTGCTACTGTGGTGCTAACGTTGGAAGACGTTAACGATAACTCGCCAGTCTTTTATCCTTGGAAATATTTAATGCCTATCTCTGAAGATGCTCCAGCAGGCACGACAATAGGTAAAGTGACGGCGACTGATGCTGATGCCCGGGAAAACGCTCAAGTAAAATACATCCTGGAATCTGGCGGCGAAGGTCTCTTTGTAGTGGATGAGAAAACCGGCGAGATTGCTCTTCAGGGCTCATTGCGAGCCGCGCACAAAACCCTCTACGAGCTGACCGTCTCAGCCAAGGATACCGGCGATCGGTTGGCAGCCAGAAATGCGATAGTGGAAATAATTCGCGAGGAGGATTTAGAACATCTCGAGTTTGAAACTTACAACGGCTACGAATACCGCGTAACCGAGAATCATGGCGATTGCGATTCCATATCCGGATTCAGTCGAGAAGTCGGTTCGGTACAAGTCACGCAATATAGTAATACCGGCAAGGTGAATTACGACATTGTTTTCGGCGATTCTAAGGGGAATTTTAGAATTGACAAAAGTACTGGCGTTATCAGCACCGTTGGTTGCTTGGATCGCGAGAGAGTGGCTTATTATAGTTTGCAACTGTCAGCGCGCGCCGATCTTGCGTATGGTCAAACGACCGTTAACATTACCGTACAGGATGTTAACGACAATCCTCCTAGGTTTCCCAGGGGCGAGCGGGGCGACGAAATTTTTTTGCGGGAAAATGCGGCAGTAGGACAGGAAATATGTTTAGCCCGTGCCAGGGATCGTGATGCCGGCGCCAATGCCAGAATCGTTTATTCGCTTACGCATAATCCGGGCGAACAATTTAGAATCGCGGAAAATTCTGGTATCATCTATTTAAATAAACCAATCCAAGCAATACCTGGTACGATTCTCCATCTAGAAGTGACAGCGACCGATTCAGGTGAACCATCGCTGTCCGCTCAGCATCAGATCAAAGTGACGATTGAAGATGTTAATGATCATACGCCGGTCTTCCGGTTGACTAGCTACGAGATCTCACTGCCGGAGTCCACGCCGGTCAACAAGCGTTTTTTCTCGCTAATAGCTCACGACGCGGATCTCGGCATCAACGGTAGGATATTATACAGCGTGACTGACGGTAACGTTGAGGGTCGTTTTGGCATCTTCCCGGACGGTCAGATTTACGTGAAGAACGCGCTCGATCGCGAGGAACGAGACTATTACGCACTCGAGGTCACCGCGTCTGATCAAGGCAGTCCTTCGCGAAGTTCCGTTGTTCCGGTGGTGGTGCACGTGATCGACGAGAATGATAACGCGCCCGAGTTCACCAACAGCAGTTTTAGCTTCCATCTGCGTGAGAACGAGCCGCCCGATACTTTTGTCGGTAAGCTGTTGGCTACCGATCGTGATGTCGGACGTAACGCCGATCTAATATTCTCCTTGCCGGCCAGCCAGCAAGATTTTGTGGTCGATCCGAGGAACGGTTTTGTCAAATCGCTGCGCGTATTCGATCGCGAACTCCTGGTGACCAACACCGGCGGCAGTTACGTCACCTTAGAGGCCACTGTCACCGATAACGGTGTCAATCATCTTCGCGATCGCGTCAAAGTCACCATACATATCACTGACGTAAACGACAATGTGCCACAATTTCAGCGTTTGCCTTATCGGGTGCAAGTGAGCGAAGGCGCCGTGATCGGCACGCAGTTGTTGAGAGTATATACAACCGATGCCGACGAGGGCTTGAACGGTGATGTGTTTTATTCATTGGAGAACGGCAATCAGCACGGTCATTTCATAATAGACGAAGCAACAGGACAGATTTCGTTGGTGAAAGAACTCGATCGCGAGACGTCCGATACCTACGTGTTGACCGTCGTGGCGCACGACGCCGGTCTTGAGACGCGTCTGTCATCCAGCACGACTGTCTACATCGAAGTACTCGACGAGAACGATAACGTGCCGCGTTTTATCGACAATAAATCCCGAATTTCCGTGCTGGAGACCACGCCGATCAACACCGAATTGTTGCGGTTCAAGGCTACCGACAACGATCTCGGACCTAATAGCGAACTGACATTTGCCATATCGGCCGGTAACAGAAGAGATACCTTCTATATCGATCCACTGACCGGTATCCTGTATTTACGAAAATCACTAGATTACGAAGAGCTAGAACGTTACACACTGAACTTAACCTGTAGCGACGGTGGTCACCCGAGGCTTAGCTCGATTACCAGCCTGATTGTCGAGGTGATCGACACCAACGACAATCCACCGGTATTTCCGAATACGGCAATAGTGCGTCAGATACGCGAAGGTATTCCCGTGCGAACGCCGATCGTCACTATCACTGCCGAGGATCCGGATTCGGGCGACAATGGTGTGGTGAGTTACTCGATTCTCAACCAAGACCCGGAGGATCAAGTGCGGCGTTTCGGTATCAATCCGTTGAGCGGAGTAATTCATACATTGCTGCCGATTGATCGTGAGGAAGTAGACACCTTCAAACTCGTAATAGTCGCGACCGATCGGGCGCAGCCGTCAAGCGCGCGCTTGTCCGCCGAGAAGCTAGTAATTGTGATCGTCGAAGATGTGAATGACAATGCGCCGTTATTCGTCAGTATGTCCGCAGTAGTGTTACCGCCGCTGCGCGCCGGCAATCTCAACTATTATCAGTCTTCGGCCAAGGAGATCGTGGTGACGCAGCTGGTCGCCCGCGATCTCGATTCCAGCACCAACGGCCTGGTGACGTACGAATTGCTCCGTTCGAACGTCAATTATTTGGACATGTTTCGTATTCACCGTAGCACCGGTCAGCTCACCATGAGATTCCCGCGATCATTCTCGAAGAGGAGCAGTCTCTTCGAAGGCATATCCAAATATCAGGTCGGTGTCCGAGCGACAGACGAAGCGGTCCAGACGGAACGTCGTTCGTCGGAGACTTACGTGACCTTGATCGTGCCGGGCGAGGACGGCGATGATCAGCCGATCTGGGAACACCGGGGTCAGATCGAGGGCAGCGTTTATGAGAACGAACCGGTCGGTACCAGCATCTTGCGTGTGAGCGCGCGCAACCGACGTTCGAACATCGAGCTCGAGTATTACGTGACGAACGTGACCGCCGGCGGCGGGCCCGACGACGGGCTCCAGGTCGATCGGCTCTTCGACATCGACACGAAGACCGGCGTGCTATCCACCGCGGCCAAGCTCGATCGCGAAACCGGCGTCCAGTGGTATGAGGTTGAATTGTACGCCATCGGTATAGGCGGCACCAGGCCCAGTACCACGTCCACCAAGGTGAGTTTACGTTTGGTTTTTTGATTGATCGTCTCGGTGATATTAATGATGCCTTCCTTCGTCGGCTCCTGAAAGATAGTCGGTGCTTTTTGTCGGTCTGCCAGTCTTTCCCCTCTCCTCCCTCATCCCATAATGTAATTTCTCGATTGCCGGATAAGACCCCTTCTCGCGAAACGAGCAAACGAGTCCGGATTGTCATCGACGGTGCAAGATTCAGCAGGGATATTTTAATTGCTAAGAATCATGTGATACGATGATATGACGGGCGAAGAATCATTGAAATAGATTTTTTTTTTTTTCATAATTTCTATAAATTTATTTTTATAGCTAGATGAATAATTAAAGTTAATGAAACGTTGAGTATATATTGACTGAATGAATATATTTGAAATAGAAATGTTATATTAATTGCTGAAAAAATTGTTGCGCAAAAAAATGTTGCTTTAATATAATATACATTTTATTGCTTAATTTTTCTCTATACAATTAATAACATGAAAAAATTTTTATTTTTAATTAATTTGTTATTAAGTAGGAAAAGCAAATTTAATCAATAAAATATACATAAAAAAAAATAATATTTGTTTGTAACAATTTATGAAAGATACTTCTTTCTCTCAATGAGGCTAAATAATCCTTTTAATCGTGACGATATTATAATTGTAACGATGTAAAATAATGATTGAAAATCTTTTATCTTTAATTCATGATATCTCGATAATTATTTGGCAGACAAGAAAAATGATAAAAAAATTCTTGGATTGATTTGGTTCCAGAAATACTCTATTAAAATTATCCCCCTTTCGCTATACCTAATATGTGTACAATTATTATATTTATGCATATTTGTTAACGAGTCAAAGAAAAAAGAAACTAGCAAGAAATCATGAAAAAAATTATTAATGTTACGTTGAATAATAAATTAGAATCGCTCTTGTTTTCCTGGCAACATCGATGCCTCTAAATTAAAAATTATCAATCAAGACGCAAGACTATCTTGATTTTAAAATAATTATTAATTTGATGTTATATTAAATAATCGGGGCATCTTATAAAATAGCATTTCTTTTGACGTTGATTATCAACCACCATAGCGTATTGTATTATGTGTATAATATATGCATCTTTCTTTATTCGCAAGATGAACCTAACATATTCGTGAAAGAGAAAGAAGGAGAGGAGGAAAAAAAAAAGAGTGAAAAAAGTCAAGGAAAGAGAAAGAGAAAGAGATTCTCGAGAGACGAGAAGCGATAGATAGAAGGACAACACACGTGTACGAGGAGGACGAGCTTCTTTAAGGAGTAAGGGAGAAAGAGGAGGATGCGGAGGAGGATGAGAAGGAGGGAGATTGTGAATACGAACGGTTTACAGCCGGTTCAGTGCTGCATAAATAGGGTTTAGGATCAGGGACGTTTTCTCAAATTACAGGGCGCGTTTCAAATTTATACGAAAGTATCGCGCCGTGCCTCCACCACCGCCGCCATCTCGTCTCGTTTTATTAGAACGAAGCTATCCTAATTAATTCGCGCTTTTATTCTACTCTAATACAGGATGTCCTGTAATTCGCGATTTTATCTTTCGGATAGAAATGTCACTTGAATTACAGTCGTGACTTTTAATTTTTCTATTTTTCTATTTTAATTTTAATTTTTCTATTTTAATTTGGAAAATTCTTATGGCCATCTTTCGACAGTGTTCGTATGATTTAACTTTAAAAAATTATTTTTCCGCTATTCGCAAATATTTGTCTAGGAAACCGCGCGATCCAAGGTAGCGGTTAAGCGTAGTCGAATACATTGCTATTTTATTCTATATACATGTTGCGCAAAATTGTTGAAAAAATTGGAGATCTCATCGGTGCCGATACTCCATCGCGGTCCAATCCTGCCGCGGAATTGAAGTGTAGATGAGCTCGGTGAGATGGTGAAAGATGAGGAAGAGGAGGCGACTATAGCGGAGAGAGTCGGAGAGAATAAACGACAAGATGAACCGCGTGCCACGAAATCAACTCGGATTCGGGTTCGGGCCCCAATGCTCTTTCTTCTCGCTCTCCCAGAGGTTCTCGGAGGACTCGAGAAAAACTTGATCTTGGATGAGCGGGCGCAGCCCTTATACCGCGCTCGCACCGGCATCTCAAAACTTCCAAGAGACGCGCGGTCAAACCCATCTGTATCCTCGATGTCGCCATTGACGCCACTTGCCGCTTTATTTAGTTCTGAAGATCCTTTTCCCCCTTCTTCCCCTTCTTTATACTATCTACTCCCTTAGCTTTTCATTGGGCATCTTTATCTTCGCAGTAACACATTCATCTTTTCTTTTCTTATATGTATCAATAAAAATGCTATAATTAAGATAATTACAAATAATAAAATTTATTAATATAAAAAACTTGGCATTGCTGTGACAGTAGATAATAACATTTTGAATAATAATAAATTATTATTAACATATATCTCTAACTATCGCGTATTAAAAAATTAAAATACAAATTAAAATACATGAAAATTATTCCACATAGCGGTGACAGGTGTTTGGGGTACAAAAATCGAGCTAGCGTCAATTTTTTTTATTATTTTTCTATTGAGATTATAATTGATTATCGATTGACAACTCCACACGATTTAATTAATATATACTCGCAATTAAAGGGCGATGGACGACTCGTGTGTATAGATACATGGTTCATATCGTCGTGTTTCTCGCGTGACTTTGCGCGAGACTCTATCGTGTCTCTTGATAAATAGCACCGCTTGCTACTCTTTTTCTTTGTCTCTATTTCTCTTCCTTTCGTCGCATCTTCCTCTTCTCTTGCGACCATCACTCGCTGTGGGATCCCCGATTCTTCAGGAATCGCCGACTCTGCAGTTCGGACGTTTTTGCTACGTTTTCGGGACCCGCTCTTCTTCGGGTCCCGCACTCCCCGTTTTCTCAAGATCTTCTCGGGACCGTTCGGCCCGGGCCCGGACTACTTCTCCCCCGCTCTCTTTCTCTCTCTCTCTCTCTCTCTCTCTTTCTCTCTTACGTACTAAAGCTGTACTGTTTTTCGTCGCGCGGATGGCATTATCCATGGCTTCGTCTACGTCGACGCCTTTTTGTCCCGGGGATCACGACGAGGTTGTGAAGGCGGCCTCTCTCTCTTTCTCTCTCATACGAGAAGTCATATATATATAGTCGAAAGCCCCCGAAGCACGCCCTTTGTCTAAGCTCTTTGTAGTAAGGGACGGTCACTTCTGCTCTGCGAAGGCCGTGCTTCCCACGAAGCGTAACTTCAATTATCGCGCAATGGGGTTCGCGTCGGGATGCAGACGTACGGCGAAGTAGGTATATACATATATTTCGCGATGCCGCCGCGCCGATGACTTCAACGCACGTGTGTCCGTGCCTTCGACTCCTTCGGAACGCAATAATTTTCTGTTCACGCTGAATATTCAACTTCAACGTCCATTATGTATACAGACTGTGTTTCAGTATTTTATTGTGGATGTATTTCTAATTGCAGTTGTTCCGGTCAATTTAATTTTCGTTTAAACGAAACTTTGCATAGTGTTTTGTTAAATTTTTTTTTTTTTTTTTTTAAGCTTTAAATATTAAAATAAATAATTCGAAATAATCTTGAATTCTTAAAGAACGCATTCCTATTCTGAAGTTTAGTTTTTAGCTAGTGAGTTTTTCATCTTTAATTATTTGACAATTAATTATGTAACATTGACAATTTTTTCAAAAGAAAAATTGATTTAAGATCATCTAAAAAAATCTCTACCGAGGAAAACACATATTAACAATATATGCAAATAGGACAACTTTGTAAAACTTTCACATCACTTCAAAATGTGAATCCATTGACATACATTGTAACCATATTTTCCTTAGAATTAGGAGGATAATTTTAAGTCACTACATACACTCTTACCAAGCTCAAACGAGAACGTCGACATTTGATTTAAGGAAGTGGCCGCAAACGTGATGTTAACGTATATGCTCGTATAAAGGTGTGAGATCCGAATCATTGACCCGCACGTCCGTCCTCGCGGCCATGGGTGGGTCCCGCGCGAAATGTGGGCGTGTGATATTCATTTTTCCGGTGGATAAGTATATCTACATACGAGATGAAACCAACGAACATAATGTCGGCGCTAATGTATAACGCGCGCGCGCGCGCGCGCGAGCGAGTGTCTAATAATAGCCGGCAATAATTACGACCGACCGTCGTGATTAATAATGCACGGTTAAACGCATTAAAGCCCCGCAATTAACTCTTTCTATTTCGCAGACTTGCGCGGCCGTTACGCGATCGCTTTAGCGTGTTTGCAGATTATTTGTTATCCGTTACGGTTGCGCGAGAGCGATGCGAGGATATAAACTATGACGTGCCCGGTGCTATCCACAAAGTGACAGCTCGAGCCGTGATTTAAAAAGCTGCCAATTTAAAGCTCCTTTGAGCGTGTTATATAGAGAAAATATTAAAAGAAATTAAAATTTAATTAATTTAAATTTTGAACAAGTCTTTTTCTCAGATAATTATTTGTATAAAGAAGCATCGTTATTACTAATGCTCGTAATTTCTCTTTCTCTCTTTTTCTATTTGTAATAATAACACTTTAGTTTTCTGTCCATTCTTTTCGTATTGCGAATAAAAGATAGACCAGTAGAAGATATTTCGAGGTGAATTTTATCAAATAGTTGATAAAACTAGAATTTGTTAGTATCCGCAGTAAAGTCAATGAATTGCGTTAAATATAAATATTACACGCGCATTTCCTTAATTATATTGTACGATGACTATTAAAATTCTTTGCTTGTTGAATGGATGATTGAAATTTAATACTGCTTAATAAAATGTCGAAAACAAACATCTAATATTGCTTCATGTCAGCTAATTATAATGAGTTCTCTATCTCTCTCTTCTTTTTTTGCTAGAAGAAAGATTTGCTTTATTATGTATTAAATGACATACGATCAAACAATCTGCTTCTGGCATCCACGGTTGGACGAAATCTCACTCCGTTATTTAAGCATTAAGATTATCATTTAATACTTTTATATTTCAACGGACAAAAAAAATCGAAGTTTCGTTGGACGACGATTTTTTTTCTCTCTCTTTCCTTCTCGCACGTTCCTATCGGAGATCTTTGGTGATGTGGCACGCTTATTAAAAAAAAAAAAATATATATAAAAAAAGAGCAGAAGAAAAAAGCGGCGCTCGCGAATTCGCAGTTTCCACTTAATTATTCAGGACGAAGTTTACGGGCAATTAATTATACGCAGATATGATCTCATATCTATATCTGCTCGCGGACGCGGGACTTTTCGGTGCCTCCTCTCTTGTATTAGCGTGCCATCGTCTGCTCACTCGACCAGTTGATGTCTCGATCATCTGTCATCTCGCCATCACAATTTGATTATGTGCGATACATGATAGAAAAGAAAATATTAAAGCGCCCACGTTTTATAATTCTTAATTTTTTTAAATTTTAATTTTATAGATTATTTTTATAATTATCATATAGTCGTAATACATATAGTTTTAAATTTTCTCTGCTTGAAAAAAAAAAAAAAAAAAAAAAAAAATTAAGAGAAAAATAACTGTTATATTCATGTTAAGATCAATTTTAATTTAAAATATGAATTGACAACGCTGTGACGTCAACCGAAGAAAGAAAAGAATCTTACATTATTTAATTTTGTGAAAAACTCGATGTAAGAAAGTATTTGAAAATTTGAGTAGTGCTTCTCATATGATTCTTATATTCGACAATATTCGGCATCCTATTGCCGTTCTTATCGCCATCTTGTTGCCGGTCGCGGACAGATTAGCAGGGTTCGGTCTATCTGTTAATGAACCTTTCCGGTGAGCAGCGGATTTTATGGCACAGAAAACGAACGATTTCTTCGACGATACACTTATATAATGGACGCACGCTGCTCGATCCGATTCACGAGAGTCGGAATAAAGAAAAAACGCAGAAGAAATGGCATCTTTAATGCTACGCTAATCTTCTGCTCTTGCTCATCATCATCATCCGCCGCCGCCGTCGTCCGTCCGTCCGTCTGTCTGTCTGTCTCGTCGTGCCGTTGTTCGCGTCCGCTCGTAATCACAATCGTCATCCCGTTCATTTTTCAACGTCTTCTTTAGAAGGCCACGGCAAGAAGAAGAATCAGAACTGGACAAGGCAGGGAAGGAGAAAAAGGATCGAATCAGGAGGCGTGAAGTGTAGCGAGCGTCAAAACATCTCGATGATAAGTCGAGTCCTAATCAGAAAAATCCTAGTCAGAAATTTAACAAATTGACACTAACGCATTATATCGGAATAAATGTACCGATGAATAATCAATTTAAAAAATGGAACATTATATACTATAAATATATGTATATATCGATCGAGCACAGAAATAGTGATGGCGATGGGAATCGTAAGAAGAAAGATCGCCTTTTGCGGCAGGTACCAAGGCATGGCGCAGCATCAAGTAGCATTTATGTATAGCGTTGCGATATCAAAACACGTCGGAGAGAATGCAGATCTCAATGTCGATAGATTTTTCGGGGATGACGTTTTTGACAGATTCGACGGCGCGGGACCGCGATGGCGCGGTTGAAATATTATTCCCATCGCTCGGGTTGCCCATGGATCGCTTCGGATCGGTGGAATTGTCGCCGTGGAATACTACTCGCAGCGGGACGCGGTATGGCGACTTGGAGATTCGTCTATTGAAATCACACACGAGATGTCCGCTGCGTGTGCAACAAAAAGGACCAAATTCCAGAACCGCATACCATTTCTCTACGGACCATCGTATGAGGGAATATCTCTCTGGGATCTCTCTCTCTCTCTCTCTCTCTCTCTCTCTCTCTCTCTCTCTCTCGCGTGCGTTCTCCCTTTGTCCTTTTTTTCTTCCTCTCCCTCTCGGCTGGCTCTTTCAAAGAATCTCCACTTCTACTGCCACTCAGCTCGTCTGAAAACGCATGGGCACCGGCGGCACATTGTGTGTTGCTCATAATCTCTACCTGCTTGTTCCTCTCCTGCTTGGACGCTCGGATGCAAACACTCGGCAAGGCAGGTACACGCGGGACACCTCACTAATTCGTCGGTAACTTGACGAATCCCGCGATTATGGATTATGGCGCGATGCTACCTCGCTGATGTATGACTATACTCAGATATTTTTAGTCTCCCCTCCGGTCTTCCTCCGTCGAAGGACATTGGATATTTAGATGCTTACTGCTGTAATATCTTAATCTCAGATGAATAACAATACGAATCTTTTAATATGAATATATGGGATTATATATATGACATGTAATTTGAAAAAAAAATTAAAACTGAAAAGAAATAACGAGAAAAAATTAACTTTTATTATATAAGGGTAATTTTATTATGTTGAAGAGAAAAGAGAAATATTATTCTCCTAATTGAATCAACTAAAAATTCTGAGACACGTGAAATCTAGTGTTTCGTTGTAGAGTGGCAAGATTATTTATAACTCGTTCTTTATGAAACTGGGTCTAGTATTTCACGGGGTTTCCGGGAATGCTTCTTTTTGTGCGATCAGAGGCTGCGTTCTTCTCTATGGTTGATTCGAGTTATTCTCCAATGTTCATTGTATGTCGTCCGTAATTCCTACCTGCTTGTCCGAGATTTGACATGAACACGCCCATTGTTGTGCGACGGATAGATCCTCCACCACTTGTCAAGCATCGAACACTTTCTAACAAGAGACAATCTTAATCTCGGATCGTACGATATGCTAGATTTCACCGACAGATCCCATTCGATCCTTTTTCGCACGTTAAGCGTTAAAGAAAAATACAATCGTCAATGATCGGAAATAATGTCGTTTTCTTTTCTTTTTTTTTTTTTTTTTTTGCGAGAAAAGAAATTATTCAATTGGTTCACGCCGAAAAGCTGAAGATCAACTATTCGAAGAATAATAAAATCTAAGAATTTTTATGTTTTAAGACAAATATATCTGTTTTTACAAACATTCATCCAGGGATTATAAAAGAGTAAAACGATCCAATGCGAGCAGGTCTGACTTGCGTTTATATTCGATGATATCATGTCCTTATGCGATTTAAAGAGTCGCAGCTGAGTGGCCCGAGGATCGCCGAAAAAAGTCCTGGATTACGGACATTATTCAATTATGACGTCATTAGGAGCTTGTTGCGCTTCACAAAACATTATTGGACAATTTCTTCTTCTTTTCCTTAGAGACGTGCGAACAAATCGGTGCGCGATAAAAGCATGTCTTGCACGAACAATTAATCTTATAAAATATTATTTACTCGCGTCAATAAATATTTTCTTTTTACATTAAAATAAAGATTGCAGCATGACAGACGTTAATATACGTGATGTTTAAAAAAAAAAAATTATTCTTGTCCAACTCGTTTATAAAATTCGAAAGGCGACGATAAAAATATATTAGTATTATCATTATATTTATTAACAAAAATATTTTGCTGTTAATAATATTTGCGTATACATGAAATATAAATTTAATATAACCGCGACAAAATAACGCTACAAGTAAGAAATAATCTATAGCGAACTATAATAATCTCTAGCAATCAAAATCGTATTTTTCTTGTATGTTTTTTGCCACATCAATGTCGCTAATTCACTTTAATTACCCCGTCAATCATCAAGGGAATGGGACATGTCAATTTCTGCAACGAAGGCGCTTTTATCGCGGCGTGCGTTGCGGAAAGAGCGATTCTCCGAAGATGGCCGGTATCTTTTCATAATCACGGTCGACCTTCGCATAGTGATCATTCCCTGGGAACTATATGTCCCAGAGGTAAAATACTACTCGGTTGGTCCCCCGCTTTTTATCTCAGCTGGCTCAGAAGCGCGCTCGCTCGCTAATGACCGCCAGATACGGCCAAGTCTCACCGTTTCGGGAACGCGCATTTCGACGGATTTCGACTCGAGGGATCTATACGCGTCTTATTCGCCTTATTCCTTTTGTCCCGATAAATTCGGACCACACTTGAACAACACGCGCCATGATTATTCGCTAATTGTGAAAATCGCACCGGGCTTCGTGCGACTCAGCGAACATAAAAATTAAATTTTACATGATTTATACTAACATAAATCATATTATTGCTATTATTATTTTTTATTTCCCATTAAAAAATACACATATTTAATGTAAGCAAACTAAGAAGATTGCATACACTATACTAAAGACTAAGAATTTGATACAATATAACACATCACTCGATAAGTCTCCGGTCTAACTAAGAAAAACAAATTTTTTTTTAGAAATCACGTGGGTCTGTCAACAATGTTGCCATATATGTGTCAGTCCGGGGACTTATCGAGTGATGTGTTATATAAGCTTCGCCCAAATGTTCCTATCAAACTTTGAGATTTTGTAGGAAATTTAATTCCGAACAAAAAAATTTTCGATAAACATGTGTCAAAAAATGTTTCCATACAAAGTTAGCGCTCAAAAACCTCTGCAATTACTTTATACATTTTTACAAATGTCAAGGAAAAAGTATGCGTTTTTTAATAAAAAAAGTACTGAAAGTTTAAAAAAATTAAATTATCTTCTAAATGAGATCAAAATGTAGTACGTCCCAAGTACGTTTCGAGATAAACAGTTTCAAATGTGCAAAAAAAAAATATTTTTTCAACTATCAACGGTAGAGCTATTTTTCGTATCGATTCTTATCCCGTTCCCCTACCTACAGCAATAATTGTAACGACGCGCAGCCCACTACGTCACACCAACATACCAAGAATATAAACATAAACAAAGACGCGTCGCTATTTCTTTCATTAAGTATCTGTTGTGTGTTCAGTGCGGAATGTGTATCGCTTTCTCTCTCCGTAACCTCCAATTCTTTATCTACGATGGAAATCCTGATTTTCATTCAGTTTCTGACGAGATTCTGATCTGGCCTTCTCTTCACGTGTGTATTCAGCTTATCATAAGGTAATAATTCGATCCAATTACTTTACGCAATCCATCCGTTCCATTTGTGTTATCACATATCAGAATGACGGAATTCTTACATAAATATATATCGTATTAAGTTTATTTTACATTTCAAAGGGGAGGAGGGGATTTTAGAAAACTTAAATATAATTTTAATTATGTGATTTAATTATGTGTATCAAAATATGGACAGGATTATTGAAATTCTGTCGCAAACTACAAATGAATTTAAAATGAGTTTAACATGAATATTGATTTTGCAATTGTTCTTTAAAATTACTTTTTTTAATTTTTCACTGTCAAATAAATCACGCAGGTATTTTCGCGCGTTTGTTTTACTCTTTCAGCACATGTTTATCTCACATAAAATTGATGTATCATGGCACTCGTACGCATACATAACATACATTGCACGGTCACGATTATTTAATAAGCAAAGGACGTATTGTGCGAATTGAATTTGATTTCGCCGATCGGATTACGATTTCGCTCGGTTACGAATCGCCTCTCACGTCCGAATCCATAATTGGCAATTTACACATTGCGGGTGTATGTACGCGCGTCGCGTAAAGAGGTGGCACTCTGGGAAAATAAAGTCGCAAATTTTTGTAACACATTATATAAAATAATATTATCGTCATTACAGGATATTGCACATTTCATATGTCACAATACAAATTAAATTACATCTCGCGCGTTTGGCTTCTTAATGAGTCTGTCTTAATATTTGTATACAGAATAATAAAGAGACTCGACTTAAATAAGAAAACGCATATGGTTCATGTAAAAAGAAGATATCCTTGAAATTCCAGAAGCGCTTTACGTGGAATAAAATCGTCTTAATCACGGGATCATCTCTTCGAAACCAAATAATTTTTATTGAAAACAATTTTTGAATAAATAAATGCTTTTTCGAAAATATCGGCTATTCGAATTAAAATTGGATCCTGTGTATATATCTAATCTTTTTGCTTACAAACACACATATGCACAAATAAAATAATTCTCCCTCTCTCTCTCTCTATCTATCTATCTACCTGTACGTCACCCTTCTAGCAGGTAGCGACATACTAAAGGAGAGAAAAGGTCAGACACGGGCGTGAGCATACGTGTAATGTAAAATCGAATGACACATGGGACTCGGAGAGATTCGGTGTTTCGAGTTTGGTCCGGAACCCGGGCCAGTTCCACACGGACGATCGCCCAACCGACCCGCGTTTGATTTACATTTATTTAGGATCTAGACAAACACTCGAGACAAAGAACACGAATCACTACATGTCTACTGTGCTGCCGAGCAGGGATTCGTCCATCTATCCAAACTCTTCCTCACCCCTTTCTCGTTTATCTTATTCGCCAGTCGTTGGCTTTTCTTTAACCGCCTTTTTTGCGCCCATGAATTACGATCATGATTAATCTTGGGTATACAATCTGTTTAACGATTGTAACATCTCAAGTGATACTCGAGCGATATCGTCGTTTAATAAAATTCGGTTATTTTAGAGATTTTTGTCATTGAGAGATTTTTATCATTGATCGAATTGTGAAGATTATGTGATAAAATAGAAATATGCGAAGCTTTACGTTAGTGAAAAATTTTCGCAACCATAAAAACCGCGAGAATCTGTTCGCCTCGGTGGAGACGTCAATGTGACAGTAGTATTGAAATAGTAGGACGAGGAAAGAAACACGCACCTATCCTTTGCGCGAGGAATGCAGGTAGAGAGGAGGGAGGAAGACGGAGAACAGGGACGAGAAAGAGAGAGAGCGAGAGGCTAAAAATATAGGAGTAACAAGGAAGTTACGCAAGACGTAATGAGATGAACGAGAGAAGAGAGTAGAACGGGAGGGATATTCGAAGCATAAATGCTTAACGAGAGGGAAAGAAAAGAAAAATGTAGAAGAGCGGGTGAGAAAGGGTGGCGATCGTATCGATGTTAGAAGAGAGTAGAAAGTAAGATGAAGAAGGAAAAATTGGAGATCGTCTACTATGAGAGAGTAGAAGGATTATCCGAGCGAGAGAGTGAAACTTTTTTCTCCTCGTCTTTGCTCGGATGGAAGATGTGAGGATGAAGGACGAAGACGCGACGAGAGCACGACGGGACGACGAACGATTGAGAGGAGAGTAAGAGTTTCGTCGAGAGTCGAAATTCTCCCAAGTCGAGGACTCTTGAGAGAGAGAGAGAGAGAGAGGGAAAATCGGTAGGAGAGTTCCCCTCGTTTGTCTCCCTCCTTCGAATCTTTCGTTCGTTTCTCTATTCTTTCTAAGTCGATCGTCTGTACGACACAGTTATCGGTCTTATCTGGGACGTGCTTTTTTCTTCAAACACATACTTTGTCTTTTCAATTCTTTCCATTTTTTTTTTTTTTTTTTTTAATTAATTGGTCATTAATTTTTTTAATATATACGCTTATTTTTATCAAAAGATTGTTATATTGTTATATATTTTATTCTTTTCATATAGTATATGTGTGTTCTCTTTATTTTCATCAAAACTTTATCAAAATAATTTATGTATATCAGTACAATTAAATATAACTAACATATAATAATATTAATATATGGATTCTCTCACTCAATACTTTGAAATATTGATTTTATATATAAATTTAAAGATTTCTCGATTTAAAATTTTTAATCGCGTCAGAGTTTTACATGCAAATTATTATGATTTAAGCTCCTCCATCTATTTGAAGAAATTCCCTTTTTCTTGTTTATTCTTAAATCTCACTCTTATCGTATTTTGTATTTTTTATTTTTCAACTATGTTGTTCGTTTTTTTTTTTCCTTTTGGTTTTATTTCTTCTTTATGACATGTTGATTGTGTTTCAGGCGATCTTTGTCTTCACAAATTCTAAGAATATGTATCTCTTTCTATTATTAAGAGAAAGTATATTATTTTTAGAATATAACATTACGTATTTCGGAATATAAATGAATTATTCTTCTCTCTCTTTCTCTATTTTTTTTTCCTCTTCGTTCTCTCTATTCGCGACTACAATATCCTCCATTTCTCACTCCGGCTTACTCATGCCTTCTGTTATTCCTCGCCTCTGCCCTTCAACTCTTTCTCTCTCTCTCTCTCTTTTTCTCATCCTCTTTCTCTTTTGCTCTTCTCTCTCCCTTCACTTTTATTCTTTCTTGCGCATTCCTGCTCCCTCTTTCCGTCGCACACGTCCTTATACACTTCTATTCTTCCTCTCCACATACATATCGTCTCTTTTGCTCTCTCTCTCTCTCTATCTTTTTCTATCTCCTTCACCTCGCGACTCTTCGTTCTCTCCTTTTCTCACGTCTCTTCATGCATGCCTTCATCTATCTCACATAAAACTTCCTTCCTCTTCGTTTATCTTTCTCTCCTCTCTCCTCCTACCTCCCCTTTCTCTCTCTCTCTCTCTGTTTCGTATCTCACATACCTCTCATTCTTCGCTTCGCGGTTCATCTTCGATCTCTCTCGTGTTTTCGATTTCGTCGCTTTCGCGCTCTCCTTTCTTCCTCGCTGTCGCTGTCCTCCCTTTCTGTTCATTTTCCTCTCTATCCCTTGTATTGCTCGCTTTCTGCCGGCGTACTCTTCCCTCTTCTCACTCCATTGAATTACGATCGTCTGGCTCGTTTTATCTCGCGCAGAGTTCCTATTTCCTTCACCTCTTTTTCCTTTTCTGCGCCTTGAGCTTTCTCTCATCTTTCCTCTCTCTCTCTCTCTCTCTCTCTCTCTGTCTTCGTCATCCCCTCTCGCTCGATCTCACGGGATTCTCCGAGCACGGTGCATCTTGTTCTTAAGTCTCTCTTTATACTTCGTTCCTTTCTCATTCCCTCTTTTTCTTTCTCGCGCGCGGTGGTCAAGAGCTCTTTATCTTATACGGAAGGATGGTGCAGAACCTACCGGACTTCTTTGGATGGGCTCGCATGACATTAATTTTAAAATATTATTTGGCTCCCCCCTCACGCATGAAAGGACGTACGAAACTCGAATCCCCCTTTTCCACCCTCACCTTTCCTTGTGTGCAAATAGTGAGTGAGAGATTCAACGCGCAAATCCAACGCAATCGGTCAGATCTTCCGAATCTGAATAGATTCTATTCATGTTCTCGAAATTTTGAATTTTCATGTATATTAATTCTTATTTATTTTATTTTCAAATTTTTATTTTTATTTTATTCGATCAAGACCGGTGAATTCCAAACTTCTTTTTAGAGTTCAATAAAATGTATAATATATATA
>JBCAUJ010000075.1:5735589-5749760 GCA_038406275.1 Cataglyphis albicans | reverse complement strand
ATATATTTCTATTATTATATTATATAAATAAAAAGATATATTACATTAATAAAAAAGGAAGAGTATATCAATTTTGTGCAAAACGCTATATTGATAATCAAGAATGCGCCTCAAACGGCGACTTGGGAGCTGTAGTATTAAAGGAAGATGTGCGCAGCCACGCGAAGGCAGAAATGCGAGAAAAAATGCATATTCTTGTTGTATTGTATTCAAATAGATTTGTCGTCGTCGTCGTCCGTTTCTCTCGCGTCTCAACGTGCGTCGCGCGCCGCTGTTGTCATTTTTTTTTTATCCCGACTCGATCTCTCGGCCGTCCGACAAATGTGCTCTTTAAAAAATCCCGGTGTTACTCTCCGCTCGCGATAATCTACGTCTGCTGTCTTTAATTCGCATGAATTACTCTATTCTTTAAAATTGCTTCAACTGTCGAGAGGAAAGACGAAGAGGCCATGGTTGCGAAAACGAGTCAGAAAGTGTGACTTTAATGAGATGAAAGAGAGAGAGGTTTTTTAGGGGGGAGACGGGGAGACGGAAGAAGAAATAAGAGAAAAGAGGCAGAAATAGCGACGGTCCTCGCGAAAGGAATCAAAAGATTTATCGTATGCATTCGAAATCATTATAATCCATGCATTTAAATTCGATTAACATATTGTCCAAGGGCCCGCCAATTCCGACAAAACAGAATTCCATTGGATTTAAATCGATACATTTTAAAGTACTTCCGCATTATTCAAATCCAGAGATAAAATCTCTGTGATCAATAAATGCTGTTTTCTCGAAAAATTAACGGACCGTTAATATAATTGTTGTGCACATATAATTTTTATGTAATAGAGCATTGGAAAGTTTTTAATATTAAATGATAAAAAAAATGGAAAGCATTGATACGCATATATGTGTTAGGAAATATATAAATGTTTAAATATGTATATGTTTTTTATTACAGTTTTTAGGTGGAATTTTTTTCTTTTTTTCTAGTCGCGTGACATATGCCATCATTTTTTAACGGTTCCCGCGAAATATCCGCTATTACTCATGTTAACTCTAATTATTACGAGAGAATCTGTTGAGAAAGATGCGCGCACTCGCAAAAGAAACGATAATTAACGTATAATTTCATCATTGGGGACATTTCTCGGTGACCGAAAGGAGGTTGCACATGACAATTGTCATCGTAGGTGCGTTTTCCGAGTTTCACATATCATTGTGCGGCGTATTAAAAGAAATAACAATGGGAATTGAAATGGGAATTAAAATCGGTGCACAAAAGAAGAGATCACGGAGGATCACAGAAACCTTTGCAAAGGTGCAAAAGTTGAATATAATTTTACAGAATAGAAAAAATTCGACTGCCAAAGAAACTTTAATAAAAATCTTCAATAGAAAAAAAACTATTTATATCGGTAAGTGATAAAAGGGCAGCCATTTTTTTTAATTATCTGAATTCAAATAACACATCACTCAATAAGTCCCCGGTCTGACACATAATGGCAACATTGTTGACAGACCCACGTGATTTCTAAAGAAAAATTTGTTTTTCTTAGTTAGACCGAAGACTTATTGAGTGATGCGTTAGTCGTTCAATTTTTACTATCAGGCAACGACAAGATATTCAACACGACATGAGACATAATAAAATATTCTCTCCGATCAATCCGAAACGTCGTATCTTTGTCTTTTATTGCAGATTTAATGCATGTAATAAATCCATGTACATATGCTTACATATATTATAAAATAATATTTGTCGTTTATCGTGTCACGTAATGCGAATCAATGTTTCATATTTTTATCTACGAAGGTCCCATCTTTTGAGGTTGAATACGCAGAGAAAGGGGAGGAGGGGAAAAAAGAAGCGGATGTATAGGATCCGATATAGATTCCAAAGTCGGTCGCGCGTATACACGCGACATTTCTCAAGTCCCAAAAGCACGCGCGACACCCAAATGCTCTTTCACGTTTTCGTTAAGGAGAGATAACGCGACGTCCGTCCGCCGTAAGGCCTCGTGCGAGGAGGGTAAATGTAATGTGAGGCACACATACACACACACACACACACACACACGGTCAATAATGCACACGTACAGGAGATCGAGGGCGTGGAGCCTCTGGGCTTCACCGGCGAGGCCGGTGAACAGCGAGAGGAAGGAGTTGAAAGAGGCAGGAGGAGAGACTTATATATCGAGATACACGCGCGCGCGCGCGCGCACGCACGCACTCGCACACACGTGCGGCTTATCGGGCATACATCCTCGCTCACAGATTAGCATAATGTCTGCTGCAATGCGTAGGTATACGCTCCTCTTTCCCTCGCCTTTCATTCTCTCTTTTTCTATCTGTCGCTTCGCGTTCGCTCTCTTACCTTCCTCCGCTTTCCTTCCCTGCCCCATCAGTATCTTCCTCCTCTTCTCCGGCGCGATGAGAGAAACTCGGTACCCCGGGAGAGAGGAGCGGAATCCTCATCACCATCGCGCGCAACCATCAGCTGCGCAGCGTCGTCCCATCGATCGCGAATACCCGCGGCGATAAGCGCGCGCGCGCGCGCGCTGTTATTATTACTATTATGATAAAATAATAGTAATAATAACGGTGATAATTACGACGGTGATATTGCATCGTCGCGGAGAGAGTATCGCCGTTGACGTTGACCGTGTCGCAACGTGACGCGCCATCGGCGAGGAGAGGCGCGTTCAATTAAACGTCAAAAAGCGGGAAAGGACCTCCGAGTCTTCCCAGATGCAGCATAAATTTTGATCGGAATTTTTTATATAAAATTCAAATGGAAACGGTGCAAGAATTTTCATTTTTTTGACAAGTTATTAAATAAAATGAGCATACATTTATTGAACGGGATTGAAAATATTTTTATGCAAAATTAGTCAATTGAATGATCACGCGATAAATGTATTGTATTTTAAACTGCGTTCGCGCGGAACTCAGGGGCAGCGTGAGTGATTTCAATGCGAGCTTGGCGAACAGGCGATGACGCGCGCGAAAATTGTCTCACCATGAATACGCGATACGCAACGCGAGAGTAACGAATATATATAAACACGACCTTGTGTGAATTAAATGTGACAAGTAATGTACGCGCACGCGTGAAAGAGAGCTCCGACTCCCGTTAGATTCCAAACTCCTGCAGCAGGTGAAGGCAGACACCGCAGCCACCGCAAACGTTCCGGGATCACTTCCAAGGTTAATGATCCTTTTCCGAGAGCGAGTTCCGCGCGCGCGAATCATTAACACAGATCGCCGATTAAAATAAAAGCAGCACGAGATTTATTCTCCCGGTCGTCGTTATCGACGCGCGATCCTCTTGGCCAGAGATTCGATACAATATTCATTCTAATTAATTATATAATCGTCATGCACGAGTGCAGCGGCGATCATCGAGTGAATCGCGTCGGAGGAAGTGTGCTGCCGGCTGTTTAATTGATTGTAAAACGTGATTCTCCATTACAAAACATATTTTTTACGCAAAACTGTAAATGACTTGAAAATTTGTAATAATCTTTTTAGTTTCAACATAATATCGTGAATGTTGTATAAAAAACCTTGAACAGTTCTCTTTTTTTTATACAATTCTATCTACGTTTGTCGTGACATTATTAATTTATTACATCATAATAAACTTATTATACATCATATATTTTTATTAAATACACTTGTAATTTGTATAAACATATGTTTTTGGTGTTATAAAAATCTCTATTAATTAATTATTTTTAATAATTAACTTAATTATATTATTTTCCGGAAACCATTATTTTTTGTCTCAACTATTGCATACACACATGTCAAAAAATTAGAACGCAAGTATTCGCGCATGTTCGAGGAGAGACGAGGCGGCTAGATTCATATATAGATTTTCACGGCTACAAGACAAGCGTAGAAAGCAAATGCGCTCTTTCTGCGAGGACCGCGCTCATAAAGAGCGTGGCCTACTGAGCACACACATGCATAGCAACAATACGTTTCGTCCCGCACCAAACCTGGATAAGGGAGACGCGACGCCAACGGGTTACGACGGCCCCCGGAATCGAATTGCACGGGACCCGTGGAGAGACGCGAAAGAAAGAGGGACGGAGAGAGAAGGAGAGAGCAGACCTCGGCCTCGCTGCCACTGCTATTATGGCCAATAATTCATTGAGTGACTGTCAGGCCCTCCGCCGACCTGCCCTGGGCTGCCGCACCCCTCATGTGCATTGTGTATACGGGGTGGCGCGAAAGTAAGGATTCGCTGTCGCAGCAGATAATGCGATCGAGCGAAATCGCGCTTATCTCGTCTGCGTGTCTCCTAAAGTGTAATATCCAACACGAACGAATACTTAATCGAGAGCAAAATAATTTGCGACTTTGTTTACAAATATAATAAGATGGTAAGAGAAGAAAATGGAGAAAAGGAAGAAATTGTCCACAAAAGATTTGAAATTATATTATTACTCTTCACTAATATTTATCGAATTATGACGTTTTTACGAGAATTTATCGTATAATTCTCACGATTTTCTTTTTAGAATTGATTAAAAATTATTTTATAGTCATATTTTAGGATTTAGAATGTATATAGTTTTTTTCGATAGGAAAAGTATATGCATCTAAAGTTATACATCTTTTAAATATTTAATAACAGATAAAAGTTAGCGCGCCGACAAAGTTTTCATCATTATCGAATTTTCATTTCGTCATTTAACACGCTCCTCGTTCCGGTAAAATAATTTAATTAAAAGCACGAGCGGTTCTCGCAAATTATATAATAGCGTTTTTTATGGGCGTGCTATTCGTATCGAAATAATCGGGAATAATTTCTGCACGAGATGCACTTCTCCAACAACGATACGTACGCGAAACCAATCTCTGCATTTCTCCTTAACATTGAAAAAGTAATAACTACATACATAAGTTTTAATTCCATATTATTTTTTTACTTTTAAGTTTTCTTTTTTAACATTAACACATCACTCAATAAGTCTCCGGTCTAACTAGGAAAAACAAATTTTTTTTTTAGAAATTACGTGGGTCTGTCAACAATGTTGCCATATGTTATATACTTTTACTTTAAAATACTTATACTTTTACCTACACTTTTATTTTAATGTATATTTTATGAAACATATTGACTACATTTTTCGACCAAATTGATTATTTTCGGATCGAAATCTGGATTTTGATCGAGGCCGAATTATGGCCGTGAATAGCTTGCGAGCGTTACGTTGCATACCGCCTTAAATTAACACCTTTGCTGCCTCAGCTACACTTAAGCGAATTCCGCAACGGCCATAATATCCGTTAATTAATTTGAGCGCGCGTTAATATATAGAGCACTCTCTCTTTCTTGTAGAATGGACGTCGCAAGAGATATCGTCAGGCAGTGATGATGATAATAAATCGCATTATAAATTTAGTCTTTTAATTAATCGCGCCAATTATCGCGCAAGGATTATACAAGGTGTACGGCGCGCGATTCGTATGCGTATGTAATATTATATTTATATTTAAAATTGTAATTTATAATGAATGGTCGAAGATGTTTCTGGAGGGAGCAAAGAAGTGAAAGCATAAAACGTAATATCGTGACAAATAAATTTATTGTCGGAAAGGTTTTCACTCACACTTACAAGTATCGAAAATCACACATTGACTTTAATATTAATACGTCAAAGCGAGAAATAAAGACTCATTTTTTATTGTCTTTTATTCTCATTTTTTACATGTCTTATTATTAGAACTATTAGAATAATCGAATTATGACGAGAAAAAAAAATATATATATATATATACATATATAAAAATATTTATTATAACAATAATATATACAGATTTCTCTTTTTCTTTGTCACTTACAATAATAATTAATTTGATAAATGAAAAAAAAAAAATCATAATTAAAAATAAAATATAAGCTTCAACCGCTAGATTTTTTGAGAATCGAATTATTTATTCGGGATTTTATATAATTTATGATTGGTAAAAATTCCCGTATCTGTTAAATAAAAAATACATTTACTGTTCGTAAAGCGTCAGTACATTTCGCGTGTGAACGCGAGCGAACAAAACATTTCTACTATCGTATATACGCACGAATAGATAATAAATGCACCGAGCGTTGCATCGAGCGTGCATCACATGCGTCGAGGTACGGAAAAATCAAATTCTTCGATCAAGAGAAGGGGTAAAGGAGATAAAGAGGAAGGGAGGAAGGGGGGGGGGGAAAGAGTCTCGAGACGCAAAAGCCTCCAAGTAACTCCGAGGGAGATGTCAGAGCGGGCGAAGGAGGAGAGAGGAGAGGTTGGCGGGCGCGGAGGGGGATAATTGCAGAAGGGTCTCGCTCTTACGTTGCTCTTGCAAAGAAGTCTTAAGACGAGATAAGGCCGCGGCGATAACGATTGAGCCCCGCGGGAACTCTTTGCCTACGTGTTACACGCACACGTACGCGCATGATGTGGGATTTAGGAGCGCACATTTTTTTAGGCACGTTTTATATACGCGCGGACGTGTGTATGTGTGTGAAAAAATTCGCGGTTGTACGTCAGATATGAGATGGATAAAAAAAAAAAAAAAGGAAAAGATTAACGCGACGCCACGGCGCGTTTCAGGGAAAATATACGCCACGATCCCCGAGCATTTTGTGCTCTCGCTCGCTCGCTGAATATTAAGCCACGCGAGTTGCTCTTCCGAGAATTTTATTAAATAAAGTGCGTAGCCAAAACACACGAGATTATTCATATATTCGATATATGGAATTTTTAATCTTTCTTTGAACAATTTTCTTCGAACAACTCACCTACCGAATTTATCTCGATTTTCTCTTGAGAAAAATTCTGCAATGATTGATCTTATTTCAATGTTACGATTCTTACACTTGTAACGTTAAAGGAGGAAAAGAGAGAAAGAATTCAAAATTGAAATCGATACCGCGATTTTGGACCAACAAAGATAAATTTGCCGGCGAAAATTTGCTGGGCGAGTAAAGTCAGAATAATCCGCGTCGCGGTATTCAAATTTTTCGTCGCCCGCGGCTGCCCGGCTGATAATTACGTCTCGTATTTACATATCACGCGGGATCGCCGTACTTCTTCGTTTTAATACACGCGGTGCGCTGTACGCGAGCCGAGCAGCGTAAGAGCGGCGGAATTTGTATCCGGGGATAATAAAGAGAACACTTCTCTCTACCCCTCTCTTTCTCTCCCGCAATCTTTCTTTCGACTCACTCGCCCGCGCACGATAAGCGATTTCTCCGATGACCACGACTAATCGACGCGCGCAAAAATTAACGCGTCGCTTATCGATATCCGAGATCATTTCCTCGGGGCGAACTCGTCGATCCGAGACCGCCGGCGAGCATATGCCGGATATATTCAGAAGGAAATTTTGTGATACTTTGATACTTTAGTGAGAGAAATAAATACAGATCTGATTAAGAAGATAATTTATTTCTATTTCGAATCAATTTTTTATATTTTATATTCTTTTCATAATTACTTAATGACACTTTGTCACATATTTTTCTTGAAATTTGAATATTGTTTAAAAAATGTATATATATTTTTAAGAAATTTTAATCTTTTTTTTTTATAAAATATATTATTAAATTAAAAAAAAATATATTATTAAATATATTTTTATAAAATATTTTATAAAAAAAAAATATTTTTTTTATATATAAAATATGTTTTTTTTATAAAATATAAACTAAAATAATATCAACAATCTAATATAAAAAACGGTAAATTTTTCGATAGCAAAGATTCGGATTTTTAGTTATATTGCGATCTTTTTATTTAATTTTCGACGTGTTAGATTTTCTTATCGATTATATACGATTTTTTCCCGGTTTATCTTATATAAGGGAATTTTTTATGTTGACGCACCACGCGTTGTTAAACCTTTTTTTCGAGTCGCGTTTGTTCGATAAACACCCCGGAGAAATTAATTAATCCACTTTCTCGAGGCGGATCGGTGGATATTCTTGTATCATTAAAATTCTTACGACGTCCCCCGAAAGAGCTCTCCCATCTAATCGCGTCCCCCGACTTTAAGTGTCTAACCGGAACAGATGTAACTGTCATAGATATTATATTTTTATGACTAACGTATATACGCGCGCATCCCTAATGGCGTCCTTTTCTTCTTCCCGCGGAGAGGAGAATTAACATAAATCGATCGTTGGCTGTGACCGAAAGAAAAAGAGGGAAGGAGAGAAAGAAAGAGGTAGGTCTCTGAATGAAAACGTTCTCGGGGCCCGAAAGGACACAGAAGGCGGGGTGACTCCAATCTCAGTGACTTGGGATCTCTTCTCCCTTCCCTTCTTTCTTCTTTCCTCCATCCGCCTTCTTCTTTTAACTGTATCTCGAGCACAACTGTTCGAATCGAGATCCGCAATGAAAACGCGTGTAAAATTTTCGCTCTTTCGACGTCACGCCGCCATCTCGCTTTTTATCTTATTTTGTTTACCCGATAAATCCGGATTATCTGAATTAATTCGATATTTCTTTCGTGGGCATATAAAATTATTATTTTCTCTACTAATTTATCGCTATCCTATTCGCAGAAATTACGCGTATATGCATATTTGATTTGCTTGACGAACAATCATTTTATTTTCTACGAACTTTGGTACATTTTTTTTTTTTTATATATATTCATGATATATTTTACATGTAATTTTATATGTAATAAACATAATTTTTATATTTTTATAATAAATTGTAATTTATATACTTTCGCGAACGAAAAAATTCACGCTTGCGACATTCTTTTCATTCATCAACTTCGTTGACATTTCATGACGCGAGGATTTAAATCGCGCGTGACGTTAAGAGGAGACATCGAAGGATTTAATTTCGCGAAGAAAGAAATTTGAAGAAGATTACATGGTCGATCGGAGATCCCGCGTTTCTTTCGTTTTTCAGCTCAAATAATTTCGCTGTAACTGTTGTATACCATTTTTTTTTTTTTTTTTTTTTTCGCAAGAGTCGATCATTATTTTATTATTATTACGACTTTAAACTTTAGACGAGCTCACGGGTGGTCACTTGATCGTCGTCGTCGTCATCGTCGCGAGATGCGTAGGTGTAAACAAAGTGTGCTCCCGCAAGTTTCGATATACAGGTAACGATTAATTCTAAAATTACGAAATAATGCTAAGGACCGGTTCTCTCACCACGGTAGGTGAGCTTTGTTTGCACGCGGTTTTTCTTCATCTTCTTCTTTCTTCTCACGGACAAGGCTGGACCACCATCGCTTGCGTCAAGCTGTCTCGCGCAGCCTATAGGATCGTTACTTATTATTTTATTCGATGCACAAAATTGCCGAAACGAGTACTATGAGTCGATGCAATTTGATAGCGTAAGTTATTCGATAGGCCGAATCTCTTTATGATATTTCCAAATATACAATGATTCGAATAGCGGAGTTTATTTATTTATTTTTTTTTTTTTTTGCTTGGAAGAAAAGACAGGATTATATATAATATATTTTTTAAATTAAAATTAATTTAAATATTTTAATTAAAACAATTTTATTTGAGATAACAAGAAACAGACAATAATTTATATATTAGTTTGCAATTTTATAATTGAACATATTGATAATTTAACAAAAAGAGGATTTTTCAATAAACATCTTTATTAGTGATAGTCGGGGGACGGGAGGGTAACATCCCTCTTCTTGTTTATTTGGACATAATAATCACGGAGAAAAGAGAGGCGACGGGGCATGTTAGTAATGATGTAATAAACGATTAAAATATAATAACATGTCAACGAGCCTTTTTCGATCACGCGTGCTCCAGCGAATTCCGGAGGACGCGGAGAGAAATGAAAGGAAGGGCGAATATGCTACACAATGTTCGGCGGTGTATCATTATCATATCATAATAACGGCGGCGGCGCTATTAAGGTCTTAATGCATCGCCGTATTCCGCGCGCGATCCTCGGCAAGACAAGTTAAGGATCATCGAAGTGACGGATCGCGGAAAGATTAAGGAGTACTCTTTACAGCTCGCTAAGAGCGTCAAACTCGCGCCGAGGACGGCTACTGTGTGTCAAGACGAGATCCGCGAATCAAAGTATTTGAAAATACTCGTATTTATTACGAATTATTCGTGAAACGTTGTACTTTTCTCAAATTAATAAGAATTATTCTATAGGGCCGTTAGTTTCACATTAATTATCATTTTTTTTTTTTCAGACTAATAAATTGATAAAATCTAATAATTTGATACAAAAATAGAATAATCAAAATGTGATATTAAAAAATTTAATTGTGCATTTATTTTTATGTGAAAATTGCACGATGTTAATCATCCCACAGTCAAGTTGTAAGATTAATATTTTATTTATTTATTTATTTATTTTTTTTTTTATATATACAGAGATCTCTCAAAGGATTTAAGGAAGGGATTGTATATTTAGATCCTGAAAGTAAGACAGACTCGCGGAGGACTCATCGTTTGTATGCAGAATGGAAAAAGAATGCTTGAAAAGTTGACCGTGTGAGAATACAAACGGGAAACGGTGATTAAAAGACACGCGCCAGGGGGGGAAAGGGAGGGGGGGGGGAGAGAGGAGCTCGCATTGTGAATTCAGGAATTGTATTGTCCAAGCAGCTAGACACGCGTCATTTCCGATCCTTCAACCTTTTGAATTTCGCACAAACTTTTCGAATAAATTTGCACCTGAATGTCCATTGGGTGAGGAATACAAGAATATTCGCTCTCTGAAAGTGTCATTGATGGAAAATTCAATAGATTGTTTGCAAGACTCCGCATCTTCGTTACGACGGGCCTTGCAAATGTGTGTTTCTTCAATAGTCAAATATATTATCGTATTGTACATTATTTATCTCGGAGAAAAAGCTTTTTAATATTGAGATCATGAGGATTATCCGAGAATTAGTAATCTTCAGTGTAAGACTTCAGGTAGATTCAATAGTAACAATAATTTCACTGAAAAATTCGCGATGAAGAGTTTTTTACTTCATTTAAACCCGAAAGAGCGCGCGTGTTTGTCAATTAGCAGATAACAATTAGGCGCGATAATCGAGTATGACGGAAATGAAACGGCTCGGCGAGAACGAAAACAAAAAGGCAAACTCGTCTCTCGTTTGACAAAAGATATTTTTACACCCGGTATACATTCGGGCGGGTAGGGAGGGCAAGGGTATCGGGGATGGTGGGCTTATAGGGAATAAAAGGAAGGTGGCGGTAGAGATAGAAAGAGAGAGAAAGAGGAGGAGAGAACATAGCGAGATACGGCGAGTTCTTGTGCAGCTTGAGAGGACCCATACAGCAGACGCGAGCACCGGCATTGTTGGCGGGAATCTCTTTTCAGGTCTGAAAGAGGCATCACGAGCCAACCCAAGGTGACCCCGCGCGCACTGAGTCCTTGGAAAACGGTCGCGAGAGAGCTCGGGGCGGCTGTCAGACGGCTGGCTTTCTCGCTCTCGCTCTCGCTCTCGCTCTCGCATCGTTTGACACACCGAGCCGTATTTCGCGCGGGTAAGGCCCCGGACAATTACTCCGGGGCCCTGGCCTTCGCGCGATTCGACGCGACGCGATACGATTCTCTTCGCATCTCGCCATTGAGATTTTACGGATGTTAAATGCGCGGCGTTCTCCGCACACGGGAAATTCGCTTGAGCGAGACGACTGTAATGCTGAATGTTGGGAAAAATTATGAAGACTCGAGGGATTGATCTTTGTCTTTTCCCGAATGATTTAGAGATTTTTATTTTTATTCATTTATTTTATTTTATTTTATTTTTTTTTTCAAATAGAAAAAGCACTTACTTTTTTTCCGATATTTTTCCGCTATTGCTCTAGTTACTTTATTTTTATCGCGCCAAAAATTCTTCCCAGGTCTCGCATTCTTTTCCAACCGCGGACTTGTAGAAAGACTAAAAGTGGTATAATTACCCTTCCTCGTGCTCACTTAATTTAGTCCACTGTAATCCCCTCTATTCTCATTAAAAACCCAGGAGGGTGCAGTCCCTTTTCACATTCCCGTTCTCCCTCCCTCCCTCCCTCCTCTCTTCTCTTTCCTATATAGTGCCGATGAACGGCATATTCATCTTACGTGCTCGGTATTCTTCGATGACTTGCGATACGATTTAATGATCTCGATATATATATTTACGAATATATAAATTATCATCAATTAAAATTGCCGTTCAGGTTCTTCCGATTACGATAATTTTAATGCTGCAACGCCGGAATTGGCGTTGAAATTATCGATCGTTGCTCGCGCTCTGCTTGCTTTGTAAATTAAAGGACGCGAGTGGTAAAAAGGATCAGCGGTAACGCTGAGAAAAAAAAAAAAAAAAAAAGAAGAAAAAGAAAGGGTCGGAGAGTACCTTCATTAATAAAGGCATCGCGTGAAGGTCATCCGGAAGACGAGACTTTTGTGCGAAGCTGAATTGAAAAGCCTGTCGCGTGAGACAAAACGTGCTCGCGATAAATGTGCAATATCGGTAAAATTATAATCGCGCCTATTATACGATCCTTACATATATAGCGATTTGTAAATGCAAATACAAGTTACGGGAAGCTGCTAAAACAATAAATACTTGAAATGTTAAAAAAACTCTTCGAGACGCAAAGAACGAGTTTCAGGCACGACGCTCTAATTTTCAGTTGACAATGCGAGAATATTATTTTTCGATGAAATAACAATTGCGTAAATTGAATGGAATATTAAATTTATATTCCTAACAAAATATCGCTAAACGAATTGAATTGTCCGAGCTCGACTCACATACAATACATTCCGACGCTCGCTACGTAGATTTGCATACGATCTTCCATAAATCGACCATAATTATCGACAGGCGTGTCCCGATTGCGGGATGGAAACGATACGCGGAACGAGTCGGCGCCATTTTTAATCGATCCGCATATTGCAAACATTTCCGGCGTTTTTAATACGTCAATCCCGCTCTACGATACTCTCACCCTCCTTTAATGCAAAACTACAGATAGTTTACGATCGACGCACGTCGTGTCGCGCGTATATTTACGAGTTCGCTTTACGATGTAAATAACGTTAGAATCCATTACTTTACACATAATTATCAATAGGATTTATTTACTCGGCGCCTTCCGCCGCTATCCAGAGAATGCGTGGGCGCCGAATCGACGGACGTGTGATGTTGGATTATCAAATCCCGTTTCTCTGCTTTGAATCGAAAGAAACTTCAACCGTCTTGACAATCTGTCATTAGCCGCACCTCTCTCTTAAGAAACGATAATCATTAAATATAAATCAAAAAGAGTCTATAAATATGATTGACTCGTTTAAAAGTTTCCGAGGCGAAAAGTCTCGTAATAATAAAAGCTAATGTCATATTTTTCTCTCTTTTTTTTGTACAATAATTTATTTTTTTTTTTGTATAATATATAGCTCTTGAGAGAGGGGGAATAAGTTTAATATATATCGCATATTAATGTCCTCCCCAATAATTTTTATTGATTTGTTCAAAAAGGAGAATGTAGAAATGTGGAAACTTTTTTTATGATTTTAATTGTATATATTTATATTTTTATATAATTTTTATACAATATACATACAAAGCTGTTTAGCACTCCCCGCGCGATACAAATTGAAATATGCATGCTCGTATAAAACGGAAAGATAACGCCTGGTAACGGCGATAAAAGAAAATCATACCGGCGCTGCAATCAACACTAATTGTATTTACGATTACGTAGCCGTATTAGCGATGTAATTACGATAGCCGCGCGCGCGAATCTCGCTGCGTACGTCCCGAGGATCGTAATATCTCGTGGAGTTCCCGTTACTTGGATGCATCTATTATCTCGCGATCGACGTGCGAAATCATTTCATTCCGCCTCGCGCAAATTATTCCGCAATTGATTGACGGGCGCTTTCAATAAATTTTCACCCCGCAGATCATCTTCCCGTTGCACGTACGTTCGTCGAACTAAAGTGAAAAAAGAAAAAAAAAAAAAAAAACGAGCACGTCGTGATGTTTGCTCGCTTATCTGTTCACCAAAATCACAATTGTTTTTCGATTCCACATTTATTTCATTCATTTTATCTTATCACTTCCTGCATATATGTATGTGCATTGTATTATATATATATTAAAAGCAATAAAATTAAGCATAATAAATTATCTCTTTTGAAAAATCTGCATACAATCGCGCATAC
>JBCAUJ010000075.1:5707870-5735489 GCA_038406275.1 Cataglyphis albicans | reverse complement strand
TAACACATCGCTCAATAAGTCTCCGGTCTAACTAAGAAAAACAAATTTTTTTTTAGAAATCACGTGGGTCTGTCAACGATGTTGTCATATATGTGTCAGACCGGGGACTTATTGAGTGATGTGTTATATATATATATATTGTGTTTCAACATTTTCAATTGCAGTAACAATATTAAATCAAAATATTACATTATATCTATAAATATATTCTTATATCTTTATTAATATTTCATATATTATGATTATATATTATATATTTCACACACTATATCTTAAAAAAAATACAAAAATGGATTAAATTATAAGATGAAAATTAGAAGATTGTTGGCAGAATGAGATATTTTACAAAGGCACAATAAACGACATCTTTCTCAGGATAAAAATGAAAAGTAATACCATAAAACACTATACAGGGTGGGCGAAACGAAGAGTTTCCCCTAAACATTTGAAACTTTTCGCTCGGAATTAAATTTCCGAGAAAAATCTCAAAGCCTGGCCGGAACGTTTGGGCCCACCCTGTATATCCGAGTTCAAATATAGCCTTCTAGACTATTCGCGACTATGCGCATTTAGAACATTTAGCGAGCGCATTTAACATTTGACCTTCGATTATCGTGTTCCGTCCTTTCTAATGTCTCCCTCCCCCTTTCCCCCCCCCCCCTCTTGCCATCAACAGAGGTTCTCCGGCTCGCGATCCGGATAAATGATCCGGTGTGTGTGTGTGTCGCGATTTTAGAAAGCGGCAACCACTTGCAAAAATCTCACTTTTCCGTTCTGTTCTCTTTTGTTCCCTTTTTTTTTTTCATCGCGATCATACGCACGCGCCGGTTTCTCGCCGCGAACGGACAGACGCCTCCCACGACGCATGCATATACCTTTGTTGTGTCGTTGTTGTTATTCGCTTATTAAGTGTATTCGCGACTGACGGACTGCCATTCGCGTAGGTAGGTAGACATATCGCGTTGCTGCAACGCCAGCTTTCACGAACAATCTTTGTTCTCTGCATTTATCTCTCGCACCCGTACACGCGCATTCTCTCTCTCTCTCTCTCTCTCTCTCTCTCTCTTTCACGAATACGCTTTAAAGTCACGCGTGAAAAGATATATCGATTCTAATTTAATTTTACGATAAATTATTTGATAGATGATGCATTTAATGCATGAGATATAATAAATATTACGCGATGGAGAAAATAATAGCGGACAAAATAAAATATAATTATCGAGGAACATGGTTGCGGAGGAGTTTTTGAATCTTACTTTAATTACGAGGCATTCTTCGAGGATTGACACGATTCGTGAACAAAGAGTTAAGAACTGACATATCTTCCAAATACGTTCGTCGAAAATCCAGTCGCGTATCTACCTCTCTCTCTCTCTCTCTCTCTCTCTCTCTCTCTCTCTCTCTCTCTCTCTCTCTCTCTCTCTCTCTCTCTCTCTCTCTTCCTTCTCTCCCGAAAAATTCCGATATTATATACAGCCGCGAATCGCGCGTTAATCAAATTTAACGCTCCGGTGTACCTTTCACGATGTCAAGAAAATACTTAAAATTCCAAGCTTTCGAGCGTTACGTGCGTATTTAAACGACACACACACATTCCGCCGTAATCTATTTCTCTGCCTCGAATCTCGATGTTTACGGACGATATACTCTCGTACGACCGTCGATCAATTTTAAACGAAGTGTACAATCGCCCCGAGGTCTAATCAGCATCCTTGACGAATTAAATTTTATTGATGAAAGTATGGATAAAATGAAATTTTAATCGGCAGAACTTCCAAGAACCACCCCACGCGGTTGTTACGGATCCTTTTGTAGAAATAAACACCTTTAAATTGAATTTGTATTTATTTTTTAGAAAATTTAATTCGTAACGTATCAAATAGTGTGTCACGTGTGTGTGTTTAAACATTTTCTTATTATTAATATCACTTTACCAAATGAAGTCTGTTGTTTCTTCTTCGACACTTTTTATGGCATTAATTGGATTTAATTAGAATCGAATAAGGATAGATTAGATTATTTTTTTATTGAAATCATTTGAAATCATATTTTCATTAAAAACAAAGATATGCCAATGGAGTGAGTGGTTTCATTAATCTTCTCTTCCCTTTTTAATTGCGATCAAGGTCAATCTTACCCCGACGAAATTTTAATTATGCAAGCATTTAACGTAAAAAAAAAAATTTGAAAATCGTAGGAAAAAGATAAATCTCATTTATAATACTCGCGATTTATGAGCGGGATAATATTTTTTTACAAGTGTCCCAAGCTGTAACAGCGGCTGCGAGTCTTTGTAACATCCGTCGTAAAAATGTGACGTCGGCTTTGGATGGGATCGAGATGCATTACGAGCGACGCGGTATCGTAAAGAATAACCCCAGATGTTTTTCGATGATACGCCTATGGATCGTCGATCAATTTAAAAGGAAGCGAAGCACGTGATCGCGTCTTTCTCCCTCGTCTAGTCTTATCTTCCCTCTCCTTTCCTCCACCTCCTCTTTCCCGGAAGGGAGAGTGGACTAGTCTGGTTCTATCTTCTATCCGAACTGACTTTCGAAGTTTCTGCCTGAGATTGCTTAGCTGAAATCTCCGCTATCGTCGTTGATCGATAAATCGTTTAGATTGATTTTTCTTTCCTCTCGAAGAGATACTCGAGCGCAATTCGTTTTTTTTTTTTTTATAAAACTGAGAAATTCAACTTACAATTTACATTTATAATAAAATTAAAATGATGATTAATAAAATAATTAAAATAATGATCGACTATGCCAAGATTGAAGATATATCTACTATCGTATGATAATTAAAAGTTAAACTGAGAAAATTTAGGATATTTTTATATATTATAATCTATTTTTTTTTTTTTCTTTTGAGAACTTGAAAAAAATCGCTCTAAATTTTTTTATTTGAGATTTGAAATTAATTCTTCCAATTTCGAAAAAAAAAATATAAAAGACCAGTTGATTTTTTTGCCATTGTTTCTATTATAGTGGCTAAAATTTAAAAAATTCACTACAATAATAAGTAAAAATAAATAAACTAAAATACAATATTCGTGGAAAAATTGTTTGCCACATTCTGGGAAAGGATCATTTTATAAAAATGTGAAAGAAACTAGGCCATTGTCGTGCGTTAAAAAATCTCCCTCTACTCGTTTGATCTGTCGAAAAATACGCCGTTGTTTTCGGCGAGCGTGATCCGATTCGATTTAAAACGAAGAGGCGAAGGCAGGTTGAGAGACGAGACGTAGAGCGGTGTTGTGTAGCTTGGCTGCAAAGCCGACTTTCAAGAAGAGGCCAGGCCGGGCTCGGCGCGCGCGCACGAGGCCTACGGCTAGCATGACGGGAACCAGAATGCTTCGTTCCACCATGGACCATCGGAGAGGAGAGGAGATGCCGTGGAGTGCCTCGTGGATCGAGTCGACTCGAAGATGCGAGTCAAGCCCGGAGCCCGAGTCTCAAGCTGAGAGGAGGCTGAATTCCACACTCTCTATACCTTTTATATTGCCTTTGACTATGCGAGGAGGAGCCGTTGGCTACGAACCGCACGCGAGTTCGTGCAATTCGCAATGATAAAGGACAACAAACTCTCGCGAGCAAGGAAATATTACGAATTATTTATCCTCAAGCCGGGATAACGACAAATGTAAATCGATAAATTCGCAGGATATATTCTTGGTGGATATATTCACGCTTCCACGGAATCTTACTTTTCATATACGTAATAGAGTATAAAAAATATAATAAAAAAGATTTTTTTTTAATATATATAATATATATATAAATATAAAAATGTCTTTTTTCTTTTTTTTAAATCTTCGCGAAAAGGCAAGGAGAAAGAAATTTTTCTGGAAAATTTTTTATAACGGTGATTCTCGATGCAGGTAGAGCAGATAACAAAGTATCGAGATATCATATCGTTAGGACGCACTGTGGCATTCGTGCAGAAAATAGACGCCCTTGACAACAGCCACTTTGTAACTTAATTACGTACAGACGCATCGGCTATCGATAAGGCAATACCCGGGGGCCATTGTCGAATACTCGCATGTACGTATATATACATGAAGGATCCATCGTGTTACCCCCTCAGGTAAATGGATCCTCGGAATTATTTATGATCCTTTCTAGTCTCTTTCTCCCGTGAGAAAATTTTTAACGCGCGGCAGTAAAGACACCCTGAGAGAAGAGAAAACGGCCATGGATCTATCTTTGATTTTAATCGCGCATGTCACCGATTAGAAAAATATAGTCCGTCCTTTCATGCTTATTCGACTTGTTTTATTCGAATCTTAGGACAAATTCATTGATAAAAGAGAATAAAATTTCGAGAGAAGTTCAACTAATTAAATTCGATTAATCGCGAATAAATTAGAGAAAGTGTTATATTATATCATTATTATACTACATTATAATAAATTATATAAAATTGAAATTAAGCTAAATGAATGTTATTGCAAACCATATGAAAATGGGGTAATATTTAGTAGATGAGAGTCGTGTGTTAGATACAGCGATCATTTTGGCTCCATTTTCTCTTCGACACATTTTATGATTCTTATAAATATTAATTTTATTATCCTATAGCGTACAGCGTATAATAGATATTACTTGACGCGACTTTATGGAGACCGTGTCCTCTAATCATCCGCGCAATACGTTCCTCAGACTTGTCAGAGTCAGGAGAGACAGAAGATCGACGCCAATCCTCGTGCCAACTTGAGAATACATTCTAATCTTCATTGGACACGGGGCGCGCGCACGTCGCGACCTTTTCGGATCTACAAAATTATTTACGACCGTTCCTAGTTTTCACTCTTCTCAGCGCGCAGACGACGCGGATTGTTAAGCCGTGAACGCGCGAAGAGATGGAAGATGTGGCGATGGAGGAACGAGGGGAGGGAGGGAGGGAAGGAAGACGAGGAGACTCGCGAAGACAGGGAAGTAGAAGACGAGGAAGAGAAAGATCGCGGGAAGTCAAAGACGAGGATCTCTACCCGAGGCGGGATATACGAGAGGATCGAGAGAAGGAGATGACTCGGCGAGAGGGAGGGAGGGAGGGAGATGAGGGACCGAAAGAGACGCGCGAGTCCCGGAATGCCTTTTCGAGTTTCTCGCCAAGTGGCCATCAGTCCGAAGCGCCGGCCATCCGAGCCAGCCAGCCAGCCAGCCAAGCCAGCCAGCCAGCCAGCCAGCCGGAGTCAAACGAAATCACACGGATTTACATATTATGATTTACATCCTTGTCCTCTCTGCCTCTTCTACTCTTCCTCCTCCTCCCTCCCCTTCTTCCTCTCTGCCCTCCACGCTCCCCCATTTTCTTCGCACGCGTAACCGCCGCCGCTGTCGCCGCTCTCTTCTCATGTATCTCTCGCAGCATCCAGCTCGCGTCTCTCTTTTGTCTCTCTCTCTCTCTCTTATTCCTTCTTCGATAGAAAACTCGTCTAGAAAAAAATTCGTTTGCTTTATTGGCATTGGAAAAACTTTTATCAAGTCTCTGCTACTGGTGTTATTTGCATTATGCATCTTGAACCGCAGAGATTTTTATAAAATTATAACATGAGCTATACATATACATATATGTATGAAAACTGTGCCTTATAAAAAGAGGAATTTTAAGGATTTTGTTTACGTAATCTTAATATAATTCTTTTAGATTTAGTGTATGATATGAAAGAAATATGAGTAGATCGATATAACATTTAGGTCTTTTACTCCTCCCATTTTTCTTTCCGGTAGGAAATGATCTCAGCAGATAACGTCATAAAATAAATGACCCAATCATTCTAAGTAAATATTCTTTCTCATAATATACTTACGATAAATTTTTCTGTCGTAAATGTGAGATTATATTTTACCGTTATTGTGAATACCGCGCACAGATAATCACTTCCGGTTTTCCAGCGTCATCAAGTATATCACAGATAATATCTCGCTAATATCTTAGACATTTCATGTCCCTTTAAAAAGGAAATTAAAATCACTAATTAATATTTTTTTTTCGTTTGATCAAATAAATAATAGATAAAAAATGACGCGGGAGGAAATTTTCAAAGGGAAATTTTTTTTTAATATCGCAATTGTTTCGATAAACGCTCCTTTGTCAATTTTTCTCCACGTTATGTCAACTCTGCTCAATTTCATCCTTAGCGAAGCGCGGAAAATTTGCGAACGATCGCAAAAACCGCGGACGTAATCGACCGTGATCCCATGCACTTTTGTACGTTTGTCCTCGTATTCTATTACGCGGCCCGAGGCGAGAACCAGTTTGCATCTGACCTAGTGCGCCGACACGAGATGGAAAGTGGTAATTGCAATCCGCTCTCCGCGGCGAAATTGCGACTTTATCGCGATTAACTCGTATCGTCGTTGTCGTCGTCACGCGGCTCCATTTACGGATTAGTTGTAATTAGAAAAGCGCAAGATATCCGCATTGCTATATCGAACGCTCCCCGATGTAGGATTAATCTTATTGATTGCCAGCAAAAATTTACCATCGATACGAGAGGAGAGAGGATTATAAAAAAAAAAAAAAAAAAAAAAAAAAATACATTTTAATTTAAAAAGTGTTGATAGTAAATTGATACTTTTTTTATATATTACTATTATATCTTTACGAATAATATGAAGAACATAAATATATACATAAATTTACTTAATATTAAAAGAATGCAGCTTCGAAAATCTTATTCTAAAATTAGCTCCTAGTTCCTTTATCCGAATGTCTTCAACCTAACGATCGGAATTCATAACTTCGCAAAAACGCACGACTTTACGAGCGTGCCGGAAGAAAGTAGCGGCGCACGTTTTTGCGTAATCCTAGGCGAAAGAGTCGCCTGTACCAAAGGCAGAAGAAAGAAAAAGAAGCAGATAACGACACACAAATGGAAAATGATTACGCGTAAAATCATAAAGCTGTTTCGAAAGATAAGCATATACTATGTGGACAAATGTTCCTAATGAACGATCGCAAAAACGCGATGATAAGCGCGTGCTTCGGAACATGACATTAAATATAACCGCTCTGTAATATCAAACACTCGAAAGAATTCATCTTAATTCTTCCCTTTCAAGAAAGAGAAGGAAGCATACAGACGATGATGAAATAAAACTTGTCGCGAGTTTCTTTTATAATTTTTCCCTCCGATAATGTCGATGTGTCGAGATCCCTAGAATAGTAACGCATCACTCAATAAGTCCCCGGTCTGACACATTACGTCAACATTGTTGACAGATCCACGTGATTTCTAAAAAAAAAAAAAATTTCTTTTTCTTAGACCGGAGACTTATTGAGTGATGTGTTAGCACCCGGAAATTTGCAACAGTGGAATTCGCGGGATTCCGGATGTTGTGATGGATGCGCCGGTAAAATCCGCGAGTCGCCAGACACGTGAATGCGCGCGAGAATATAGCCGGCGCATATCATAAACAGCGGTGCATGAATCATGCATAGCTCGACGGGGACTATAAATAAATTCGCTTGCGAGGGAGCGGGAGAGGGAGAAGAATTGCTAGGAGATTGCGAAGGTGAGGTGCGACCGAGTAACTATATCTCGAAATCGACGGCGAAATGAAGCAAAGGCTTGCATGTTGGCGCGAATATTCTCGCCTGTGATAAATGAAAGCGGAAATGAATGTGAGTGGGAGAGGGAGGTATTTATATCGCTACGAGATTGTCGATCTCTGAAATTCGATTTTAATTCGCTGATGGAAGCTTCATTAAATATACACGCATATCGTGAATAATATGCAAATGCGTCAAATCGCATCTATCGAGTCGTCGAGATAAATGTTGTTTTATTTATTTATTATTAAAATAATTAAAATTGCCAAAACATACACACTTCCTTTACATTCTTTTCTCTTTACAAACTCCGCGAATAAATTATTCTAATCTTATTCAAATTTATTAATCAAATTTATGAAATTTATTAAATTAATAAATTTATTAAATTATCAAATTTATTAAATTTATTAATTAAATTATTAATTAAATTTGTAATTATATATTAAAAATATTCTAAAAAATTATTATAATGTTTTTGACATTATGAAAATAAAATAATTGACAGATGTAGGAAGATTGCACGATAGATGATCAAAATTGGCTTCAGACGCCAAATCGATGATGTCGTCACAAATTGCGACGCGTATGAAGCTTCTCGCGCGAGTATGGCAGACCGTATGCATAAAATATGGTAAATGCCTTTACGTCGTTCTTTCTGCCGAGCCGAGCGTTTCGAAGCATGCGGATGTGCGTTAGTCCTTTTTTTCTATTTTTTTTTCTCTCTTTTTTGTTTAATCTTTGCACGCTTTATACCGAACATAATATACAGTCGAGACAAAATCGCGTGAGATAAATTATTCCAAATAAATTTGAAACGAGTTTATCACACGAAAAATTTTTATTTAAATAAATTATAAATTATATTAAAGAATTTATTTTAAATAAATTATATATTATATAATTATTAATTAATATATAAATTATATTAATTTTTGTTTAAATAAATTATTAACACATTTATTAATGCAACGGGCTCTCACCACATATTTGACATGTTTAATAGTGTATGAATCATATTAGTATATACACACACACACACACACACACACACACATACATACACACATGACGTAAAGGATACAAAATACGAAAGCGTATTTTCAATAGTGGAATTCTTTCAAGAACAAAATTATCTTTCCCGTTAGCGATGCAAGTCATCTATAGGAAAGCCTATACACATATATACACATATATATACATATTCGTATTACAAGAGAAAGAGATAGATTCTTGATATTTATGAAGATAGCGCGTATCTATCATCAAAGAGATAATTGTTTATACGCACAAGATATAAATTATTATTTGCAATATTATTAAATATATATACGCACGAAACTTTATCCCAATTTATCGATACGAATACGAATAAAAATGATTTTGATCAAGTATTCGCAGATAACAGAAATTTACATTAATTTCGATATAAATTTAAAAACGATGAAATATAGTAATGACAATAGCAAAAAGATACTTCGTATAAATGTATCCATCTCGTGACGAGTCGGAATTTGCCCGAAAAAGAGAGACCGAAATTCAAGGATAAAGAAGCGTGAATTGTCGCGTTGCGAAATTTCGAAACTTTGCCTTTTGCGGGCGTCGGGCTTTTACATAAGAAGAATCGCGCGCCGAACGGTCGGGTCGGTCGGGGCAAAAAAAAAAAAAAAAAAAAAAAAAAAAAATAAAGAAAAGAGTAAAATAAGGTACGGCGTTTTCGCGCCGACCAGCGGAATAAATCAAAAGAGGAAATAACTTACGGCGCGCGACAATGCGATAATAAACAACGGATAATTTAGCTTCGCGTCCTCGTTGGGTCGCGAATAAACGACGTCGCGAATTTCTCCGACCCGCGGTCCGGACCGACCCGACCCGGCGGATCATTATGTTGCGAAAGAGACGGCTCGATGACGTCATGAGAATACGAAGCGGTATTATGTCCTAGTGAGGCAAACTGCTATTTAATTATTTTATTATAATATATATAATATTATTATATTATATAATTATCATATAATATATTATATATATCATATAATTATTATTATATTATATAATATTAACATTTCTGATTGATTCTCCAAAAGAGATATATATTAGAAATACTCAAATAAAAATTTTACAATATCGATTCGTATAATGTAAAATAACTGCGATATTTCTTTTGTTTGTTTTGCGTAGGACACTCTCACGAAATGTTTACATGTCCTCGAAACGTCTTATACTTCCTTATTTCGCGTGTTGATGGCAGTAAAAACATGTATACATATGAAGCTTTTCCAGATGTCAACTCAAAAAAAGTCAGTCATCGGTGAACGAGTGTCGGAGCGTGTTCGCCGAGATCGTGTTGATTAATTTGCTGAAAACGAGGGAGAAGGAAAAAAATAGAGGTAATACAAACGCGCGGATGTATTCAAATTGAGATTCTTTCATTTTTAAATGTCTCGTTCAATGGTATTATCACGCGTATTTTCCCTTTCTAATATTAGCATAAGTTAATATGCCTTGCCGTCTGCCGGAGAAATTCTACGCACGCATTTTTCCTCCCTTCTTTCAATCGAAAAACTAGTAGTTAATAATGAGAGATGTGATTATACCTCATTGTTAGTATCAATCGCGTTCGAGTTGTTGGAGAGAATTCGATGAGCACGTCGGACGAATACTTTGCGCGTGTATTCCTCCCCCTCCCCCCTCCTGATCGTTGCCCGATGTTGTCGGCATTTATTGTCACACAATGCGATAATAAACAAGGAATTTAACATCTTACAAAACCGTCACAAAGGCCGAACGAATGCGTGCCGCGCGTGAAAAAAAAACGACACTTGGCGCGCCACAAATTTTTCTGATAAGCAGCAGAGACCCAGACTCTCGCAGCCACCTCCTCCCTCCCTCCCCCCTCCCTCCCCCCCTCCCTCCTCCTCTTCGCGAAACGTGTTCTACGCGCTTGCACGCTCATATGCGCGTGTAACGTAGCGAGTATAGCCTACACCCGGACTGTCGCGCACAAGAGTTGCTCGACCGGCGCATTTTCTTTTTTCTCTTTCTCTTCTTTCGAGGTCTCTCTCTCTCTCTCTCTCTCTCTGTCTTTCTCTCCCGAGCGGTCCCCGTTTCCAACACGACCTGGCTCGCGTTCGGGCCTTGGTTTCCCGCGCGTGTCACATCGCGCATAACCGACCAGGCTGATGTTGCTCGATGTGAAATTCCTAGTGCAATCTCCTCGCTTAACACTCTCACATCACTCAATGTATTTCAATTATTCCTGTGCGAGGATTCTGTCAATACGGCACACGGTCAATCGTGTGTCTTCCTTCAATTACGTATTCCATTGGCTAATTTCAAGACAACTTTCTTCCTTCCGTCGTTTATCACCGCGTTTATGCAACTTTGCACGCATGTCTGATCCTGGGCCGTCTTTCTTCCCTTAAGCAGCGCGTGTCGTATCCCATGTAACTGAGGTGCGTACGACTCCCAAAGGAGACGCGTACACTGCCGTAAGTTACGTTGCTCGCTACTACAATGTGTAATGGAGACTCGCGACTTTCTATCTCGGAAGCATGATATCGAGCTGCCCACCCGATAAAAAGACTTTAAGGCCTTACGATCGACTTACAACGGCAACCGCGTCACGCCGCAAGAATTTATCGCGACGTTCTTACGCGATAATATTCAATCGCGCCGATTTACGTTTTATTAGAGGGAATATCTTCTTCTTAACATTAAGCTGTCCGATTTAAAAAAAAATCTATATGCACTTTGAGAGAATTTTTTAATTTCCAGAATAATTGACGCATAAATTTCAATTATTAATGCTAGAATATTATTTAATAATGTGTATAATATTTATGAACGATATATTTATTATTATAATATATGTATAATGCAGACGGAATTTTCGCCGGCAAGACTACGACGATTATGAGATATTATTTGTAAGTTAGTAAAATATCGGAAAAGTGCGTGCGTTATCTTCGATTTATTTTTTGCCATAAATTATCTCACGTCATTTAAGCCGTCGTCAATTACGGCTAAACTCGTTACGCTCTCGTTATATTCGCGCGTAGATATCTCCCTATCTCCGTGAAAGCTTCACCCCCGAGACGAGGGTAATGTCGGCGTGAAATTTTATATATAAAACACGTCCGCGTAACACAAACGCAAGATGCGCGTGCGTGTACGTGGGTACACAGGTGCGCGCGTATATATATCGACGAGAATGTTTCCGTTAAAAAATGAGCCCGTGCTGGTGCCACACGGCACGTAAAGTCAGTGGCGTAACCGGTAGCATTGGCGGTCCTCTTTCAATTAATAACGTGATCATAGGTTGTTAGAGGTTCCTTCGCCAGACAATCCCCACCTCCTTCACCCTCCGCCACCTCCTCCTCTACTCTTTTTTCTGCAGCATCCCTCGTATTCTCTCTCTTTCCTCCTCTCTCTCTCTCTCTCTCTCTCTCTCTCTCTCTCTCTCTCTCTCTCTCTCTCTCTCTCTCTCTCTCTCTCTCTCTCGCCTTTCTGGCATCTTTTCCAGTTCCTCTTTATATCCTGTTCTCTCGTCGTCTCGTTCTCTCCTTATTCTACTTCCACGCACGTCACTCCACTTACCTTCTGCCTCGTTTTTTTCCACCGTTCTCATCGCCATCCTCATCGCCTCTCTTTCTCCTTTCGCTCCGATCGCTCTTCTGCTTGTACATAAATATATATGGGGTGGCTCGAAATTATCAAATAACCTTTACGACAGATTCTGTATGTAATTTGATATTCACGTTTCTTATATGATAATACTTATGATTTTTAAATAATTAATTGATAGTTTATGCCAAAAGTCTTGCCATTGACAAACTAAAATTTGAGAGAACAAATGTGTAGAACGGCAAGACGTCGTGTTGTTAATTTTAATCGATTATTCTATAAGGAAACTTTGTCACATAAATATACAAAATATTCTTCTTAACTATTTCTGCACGATGCATTTATTGCTGGAGAAAATATTATTTATCAGTTAGAAAAATAATTAAAAACATATCCGGTAGCTTTGCGACACCCTATATATATATATATATAAACACGCACGTACGCGCGTCTCTTCTTTTATCCTTCCACATAGTCGTACCTATGTTCTTCTTATTCGCGAGACGCGTCTCGCAAATAAGAAGATCTCGCCGAGCGCATAATTTAGCGCGAACGAGCGCGGGATGTCATTTTAATTGTCCGATGATCGGCAGCGGGTATCGATCCGCGCGTCCCCCGATTTCTCGCACGATCGGTCTGCCGGAAATTAGTTTCCTTCCAGTACGTCGAACGCACAGATTCCAATTAATCTCGTAAATCCTAACGAAAGATTGTATCTTTTTTCACTGTTGTGGCAAAAAAAAAAAGTTGAGATTAAATTTAAATCACTTAAAGTATTATTATCTGTTCGTTAACAGCGTGTAATTAAATTAGAGCAAGTGATTGTAAAAAAAAAAAAAAAAAAAAAAACGGAAAAACTTTCAATTATTATAATAATATAAAAAGTCAGTTTTTATAGATAAAATAAATTAATAGAGAGAGATTTTTCAATAAGCTCCGGATGAGAAAATAGCTGAAGAATGCTGTTGCGTTTAGGGCCCCCGGGAGCTCTAGATCCGCCATCGTCGCTCGTTACTTCTCATTTGACCGGTATTGTAATACAATTTGAACGAATCCACCCGCGAAGAGCAGATAAAAATAAGTTGGCAGTCGTATTTCAAAACGGATGATCCATCACCGGCCACCTGACGGATCTTGCACAAAGACCCGCATCCACCTAAACCCCGATGTCTTGCGTTTACGTTCGTCGGGGCAAAAAGGAAACAGAGTGAGAGAGAATCGTCGCTAAATTAGGATTTAGCAGAGAGGACGCATCGTAGTGAATCTTGAGAAAAAAAAAAATGCGTGCATTGTCATGATAATACGCGAGGGATATAAATTTATTAGCTGTTTTATTCCGTAAAACGGGCTAACATAAGTTCTCTTCCCGAAGGAACGTGAATTCTACGCCGCCAGGTGCGATTCAAGATCGATATTTTTGATTTCACATTTATAGAGCAGTTGTAACAATTTTTTTTTTCTTTTTATTGTTTTCATCAAAGATTCAAAAATAACGTGGGAGATTGAGCAACATTTTTGGATTCTCTCATGACGTCATATTTGTTATTTTAATACCTGTCATAATCGCATTACACAATTTTTATCGTTCATAATATTAATAATGTTAATATTATAATTTTATATTATAATTGTAATCTCATTATTATAATTATTTTAAAATCATTCATCTTTCTTATATTATTTTCTTTGATATCAACAATGGCATAAATCTTCGCAAATAAATACGTTCGGCCATAAATGGCGCACAATTCGCGAATAAAAAAATATCTTTTCAAGAAAATAAGTAAAGCATATAAATAAATGTTTCTTCAAAATAACAACTCTATGTCTGATCGATCTTGCGTTGCAGAAATTTTTTCCATTCCATCCAAGTATTTACGAGATAAATGGCTTGTACTCTGATATAGAACTGACGTTACAAGAACCATCACGTTATTTTCGACCCACTGGTTCATATCGAAAGCGACACGCCGATCGAAGGTTAAATCCGCGGAGAAGAGAGCTACCGATCTTCTCCTCACCGAGGTCGTTTTCCCGTGACATATTCCGCGTATAACGGACACTTAAGCCGCGCGTTGCGGTCTGCCGCGACATCTCGCCCGTTCAGATGCGGCCCCGATCAGTCGGGGAGAGAGCCTTTCTGCGGCTCGCTCCAGGGAAGACGAGGGGGACGAGAAGAGGAGGGGAGGGGGCGGACGAGAAGAGCGGCGAGAAAAACAAAGCGGGCCCCGTAGGCGAGAGACCGCAGCGGAAACTTGGAAGGCTTCCTCGTCGAAGGGTATATATGTCCTCCATTCTCCCCTTCTTTACTCCCTGCCATGTCACCTATGTTCCTCAGTCCCCGCAAGATTGTCAATTTCTCCTTTTTTAATTGCACCCTCGGGACGTGGCAAAAAAAAAAAAAAAAAAGCCACAGCGATATTCCATACGTGCGAAGATGCAGCGTCCCCGCGAAGGATGTTCCTTTGACAATCTTAGATCTCTCTCTACGAAACTAAAAATTTCTGCTTCCAATTCAATCTATATTTTTTAGGACGAGCAGATATGGAAAATGTATGTTTTAAATTATATATGCGATTTATTTATATACTTTGGCCAATTTATTATAATTATCGGATGAAATTAATTTTTATTCGCGTCAATAATATAAAAATTATAAAATTATTGGACTACGTAAGAGTTTGTAAACGCAAGATCTCGAAAGAACTGTCTAAAAATTTACGGGGCCTGCGTTTCCGGTGATGAGAGAGAAGTAACGCGAAACGATGGTAACGACGAAGTTCAAGGACACCGGGCCCGGATTCCTCTGCCCTCTCATCGTCGCCTGTCAGGCCCCGCGACCGACGGAAATTAATATGCTTGGCCCTCCTGTGACACAATGTTGCAAACGATGCGATCGGCGCATACCTGGCCGTCGCTCACGATCGCCGCGCGCGATGAGATATGACGACATTGTGACTTTACTCGTGTCCTGACGAAGTCGCAAATTCACGTTATCGATCGTCGACGATGTCAGCGGGCCGGTTAGCCGGCCTCAAATATATTTTCCTCCTTTTATTTGAATATACACCCGGTATTGTGCGCGCGACAATCTTTCGAGAGAGAGAGAAAGAAAGGGGAAGAGAAAGTCGATGCACGAATAATCCCTCTCATACATGGAGATAAATAAAAAGCAAACGGGTAGTTTATTGAACTTCTTTTCTACAACGAAGTTTGACGAAATCAGTGCAAATTGGAATTATTTTTGAAATTTTTAAAAATTTTCTTCCCCGCAACATTAAGAATCGAAAGACTAAAAATCATTATTAATCGATATCTCGATATCTTCGTTACGAGAGTAGTATCGCTCGGAGAGGTTCCGTAAAGCCAAACTCGGTTCAGGCATCCCGGGACACAAGCGATATGACGGAGAGTTATTAACGATTGATGGGAACAGCTCGCCGTGGCCTATGGCATCCATCAGATTTATTATACGACGCGATGCCGAGCGTCCTGACGTCCTGACGTCCTGACGTATCACGTTGAGTGACAGCGCGGAGTGGACGGTGGACGGGAAAACAAAGCTATTAGTCCTAAGCACCGCGGATTTATTGTCCCGTCTCGTGGCCGTTATACGGAATTATAGTACACCCTTTAAGTGGCCTACGGGATCCACGGCGGATCGTTATTAGCCGTGGAATGCCGGTGAGAGAAGACTTCCTCTTTCTCTCTCTTTCTCTCTCTCTCTCTCTCTTTCTCTTTCTTTCTCTCTCCCTCCCCCTTCTTGCGGAAAATATATTTTGCTCCGACGAAACTATTATCGCTCGTGGTTCGCGACGGATGATGAGGAAGAGTGGGAACTAATTGAGTTTCTCAAAGAGACTTATGCGTTCGTTTTAACGCGCGACGACAATACGTTATCTTTAATCGCTTTTATTTAGACTCGCCTTTACCGATTAACTCTATTAGAAATTAATTAGAAGATAAAGCAAATGTGTGTAAAGCGGAAGAGAAATGGAACGTCGGAAAATAATCTATGATATAAACATAGTTACTTTCGATTTAATAAAAGCGTGTGACGTTCTTAATTTATGTTTAATAAATTAATTTTTTTGTCGAAAATTATATTTTTATAATTGTGCGGCGTGAAAAAAAAAAAAAGAAAATAAAAGAGCATTAAAAATTTCATTAAATCCAACAGTAATACGAAGAGGGGCTCAAAATTATAAACGCTCATATACGCTGTTGCTATTCTGGAATCCATAACTACTAAGCAAAACGGCGCCGAGAAATTCACATCGAGCTCTCTCGGAAGAAGAGAAAATGGCTTAATTAATTAATTGAAAAATAAGATTCTCCTCGATTATAAATGAGGCTCCGATATATTCAAAGATGCGGCGAACGTGCGCTCTCTCGCGCGCTTAATAACCGAGTAATAATTAACGTCGCAATAACGCTACGAACGTTGCAACCGTACACGCTCTCGTCGCTCACGAATGCGGCCTACAACCGCGAGGCGTAAAGCAGCCATTAGCAGATACACATCGCGGAATTTCAAATTCCATGCGAGCCGGGAAGTTGGCGGAAAATCGCGCGATAATCACGCCAGTTTTACAGTACACGCTTCCTTGATTCACGAATCTCTCTATAACGCTCGATAATTACCGGCTCGTTACGCCTAATTTTCCACGCTTGTAAAAAATATGGTCTGGCGATATTGCACAGAGAAAGAGAGAGAGAGAGAGAAATGACATTTTTATTTAAATATAATATTATTCAAAATTTATTTGTGGGTGCGTATTGTTTATTTTAAAAAGTGTTTACCGAAAATCATGCCGATTCAAATAAATTTTTTAACATGTATTTTTAATATAAAAACTATAATTAAAAAAAGAATAGAAAATATTGAATTAAAAAATATAAAACGAAGAGATTCTTAAAGAAAACCATCACAGCTTATTGCAGTTTGAATTTATATAAGATACTTCGTGATCTTTCAAAGAATTTGAAGTTATTAGTAAGAGTCAGGAATCGAACATCTCTCAAAAGGAGCGATATGAGCTTTGCAGATAACATCTCTTTCTCTTCCGCTCTTACATTTCTACCATATATATTTTCCAACTCTCTCAAATTTTTCCATACGTCGTACGGAATGCGGGAGGAAAAGAGCTATTAGTAGATACATATCTTATTGTCTCTGGTCGTTATACAGAATTACGGTGTATCCTTTAAGTCTCCTGCTTGTTCGGTCGTCGTCGTCGTCGTCGTCGTCATCGTCGTCATCGTCGTCGTGGGCCATGCGGGCCCCCACGAAGACACGTTATTAATCGGCCGATGTCAGTGGTTCGACCCCTCATAGAGAACCCATAGGACCTCTCGTTCGGTAAAAGGGACGGGGATCGCGCTCCTCGAGTGTATCGGTCCGCTCGATGCATGCCTCCGACGCGACGCGACGCGACGCGACGCGAGATGAGGCGAAGGGGTGGGACGAGAAAGGCCGAGGAGCCGGTGGACCCGGGAGTGGCGGAGCGGGACGTGGGACGCGGGACTCTCAGAAGAATGGGACTCACTTCGTGCATGACCCAAAGAAACCCCCGCTGAGCGACTCGATCCGATCCGCTGATCCCCGACCGCGCTGACGCAGATACCATCTTTCCTTGCACTCCGAATGCTCCTCTCTCCAGGCGTTTCTTTACCGCCCATATGCCGCGCTCTCGCGCCGCATCGAAAGAGTAGAGCGAGGAGCGAGAGGGGAAAGAAAGAGAGAGAGAGAGAGAGAGAGAAAAGAGGGTCGGATTGTAGCCGAGAGACAGCTATATGACCGCACTGATTTGTCTGCTTATTGTTGCCGTTGCCTCGCTCGTTGCTATTTCCGTTCGCTCGCGACAATGATGCCGAGTGTCGCCGACGACGATGACGACGACGATGAGAAAAAGCGAGAGAGATCGTATAACGCGCGAACTAATTCCAGGATCTCGAAGATGGAGAAAAGTTTTGACGCAGCCGTCGGTATTCCCGCGGTGATTTTAACGCCGACATAGGAGACATCGCCGTCGCGATTCAATGCTAGATTCTGATGACTCGAAGATTGACCGCTTCTCGGATCTGAATCTTGACATATGTCGAAAAAAGAAAATTGGCCTTTTCGCTAATTATTTGTGCATGACTCTTCCTTTTTGTCGCAATTGCATAGACAATTTGAGAATTTTTAATTGAAATAATTAGCGATTAGGCCACACAGCGACGCAATATCAGATCCAAGATTGCGTCGCACGACAATCTGCATTAACCAACTCCAAATTAGCGAATTGTTATTTCTCACTCGATTACAGCCATGCGTATAATTTAGATGGAGATGGGAAGTAAGTTAATTAGAATTACTGCCAACCGGCACTGATGCAATAAGCGTCCTAAATGACGGGTTTGTACAGACAGTGTAGTTGCGGCAATAAATAAGTTTGTACCATTACGAGAAATTAGAATAACAAATTAAATCAACTATTGTTTCTTAAATTTGTTTACTAAACTATTATTTCTTAAATTTGTTTAATAAATCCCATATAAAAAAATGCGGCAATTTTTTTATATGTCAATTTTATCTAGTTGATTAGGAAATCAGAGTCATTCAAAATGATCGATATTCCTGACTGACCAAAGGTTGACGTACGTAATTTTCTTACGATTAATTAGACGAGCATTAGCGTGCGGTGACATTTAAAATTAATCGCGAAATTAAGAATTTAATGGGACAATCGCAGAGATCGTGACGAAGCGCGTTATTCACGCAGGCTGCGTTTTCGCTTGCCTGAAATAAGTATCGGTTCGCTTAACACAGGCATCATGCATGGGTGGCGAGCGGTTCACGTGCAACGAAATCCGCGCCGTTATCGCATCATTACGAGATAAGAGTCAATCTTATGGATCGTGTGAACTATGTCGGGAAGTCTAAGATACGTCGCGGCCATTTAACACGTGACTGCCGATAGCTGCTATTAATGACAACGCGAGGGACCTCCTATAATTATCGGTGGACCCGCTTCCACGGACTTTGCATAAATTTATCTCGTCGAGCAACGTCGATGAATACACGTGAATACATTAGGTGAACGAGCTCCCGGTCCAGGCTCTGCTCGTTATCGATGTCCCTTATCGTGTCGATTTTTGGCAGTCGATAATGCCGACTTACAACGGTCCATTGATCTAACATTTGATTCGTGAACAAGAAAAAAAACGAAACTACGATCCGACAAGCGATCTTAGAATGTAGTCGGTTAAACTGTTTACGTGTTACGCGATACGATTAAACATTTATGAAAAACATTTAAAATCTATATACTTTTTTGCAAAAGAAAATTCTTTTTTTCCTTTACATTTCAAATTAAAATTCCTCCAAAAGATGTTACATAAACATATAATATATTATTCTCTTGCCAAGAAAAGAGTTTTCAAAAATTTTTAAATAGTTTTAAGAGATTTTTTTTATAATAAAGAGGTATTGATTTTATTTATATATTTATATACACATACGCTTCTCTCTTACGCACAATCTTTCTTTTTCTCTCTCTCTCTCTCTCTCTCTCTCACTCTCTCTTGCAATTTATTGAAAGTTCCAGGGTGGCGTAACCCTTTAATAACACACGAGCGATATCGATCGCCGACCGAGATCGCCTACGAGCGCGACACGCGTCCATCATGCACAAATTGCATAAGCGCATCCATCTGGATAACGATCGGTGCATCTGGGTTACACGGCGATTTATTGCGGCGGTAGGTCACGGGATCGCGTCGATTTATTCTCGCTTAATCCGCTTTACTCTCGCACCGCGCGTCTCCACTTTTGTTTCGTCATCCACGCGTTGTTCCACCGACGATATATAGGCACGCCTAGAGAGCAATAATCGATGGCAACCACTCTGTCAATGACAAGGGGGTAAGGAGGGGGATCCGACTAATTACTAGGAAGACAAATGCGCCCGCGTCTTCGGATCGCCCGCTTATATAAAAGCTTTCTATATATATCCGAGAGATGTCCGCGTATTTTATCTGTCGGCCGGATTATGTGTACACAAGAGAATATTACCACGGCCACGAGGTTACACCGACTGGCCGTAAAGGAAAAACAATTTATATGCATGCCTCTCTTTCGTAAGAGGAAGACAGAGAGAGAGAGAGAGAGAGAGAGAGAGAGAGAATTCATACGAAAAAATATTCTAATCGAATTGCTGTTTGATTCTCTAACACATATAAAAAATATTTATTATTTGCGATAGATATTGACATTAGAAATAATTTACATATTTAAATCGATCGATCATTTTATAATTTACGAATTTACATCAGTGATCCGTCGCAGATTCACATGGCTCTATATTTTTTGTAATCGTCTATTTCGGGAATATATGTATATGTAAATATATATATATTATATCATTTTTTTTTTATGACTATTAATCTCGCATTATACCTTTCCAAAGATTCTTATACCCCATTTCTCGATATATCAGTTACTCGTCTGTAGTCGCGTACAAACCTTGAAGCTGTTGACGTGACTGAGAATTTAATGAAATGAGACATGCACAAGAGCGGGATCGAAAAAGTAACTTTCTCACGGGTCTTCGCATGCATACCGTGACTTTGGCATCGCACGGCCTTCGTACGTTTCCTTCGACACGTAATCCGACGTGTAATTATGTTCCCGGATTTGTAACCGAATTTTCATGTCGCGAATTCTCGTATCGAATTTTTCCTTTTTTTTTTTTAATGCCTTTAAGTATCTGTCGCAGAAAAATTATATCGGAGAAAAATCGATTACCTTTTATTGCTTGCGATATAACGTGTCACGCGACAAAGTTTTTAATTACGCAATTGAAAATTTCTGACAATGACCGATGCAGAAATTGATCTTGGCAGGCTTCTACCGACAACACTTGAGACTTTCCCAGCGTAGCATTTCCCAAACATTCCTCACCGACCGACAATAACCCGTCGTTACCGTCGAGTCACCGACGACTCAATCCGAGTCGTCAGAATGACCGATGACCTCGGCGAGCCACTTCTAATCGTCTTCCTCTTGTTGCCGCAGGTACGCGTGACGGTGCTGGATAAGAACGACGTAGCACCTACGTGGGGTCCGGGCCCGTGGAAATTCAAGATATCCGAGGAGGCGCCGCCCAACACCGTTGTCACGATACTCAAGGCCCACGATCCGGACACTATCGGTACCCTGACTTACACCCTGGTTCCGAATCATCGTCATCATCATCATCCCAATATCCGCGGCGAGGAGTTCGCCGACGAGGACGATGACGACGGGATGCAGACCCAATTCAAGCTGCATCCGACCACCGGCCAGCTAAGACTCGCGGAGGCTCTCGATAGGGAAACGAAGGAGAAATATGTATTGAGAGTGCGCGCCGACGATGGCCTGCAACACCGGGATGTCATGCTTAACATACAGGTAAGAATGCGTTAAAGTTGCAAAGATATTCGAAATGAAAGCCTCGTAAATGAGGCGATTTTGATCCGAATCTGCTCTTAAAGGTAGAAAGATCTCGCAGACTAGGCTATCCTTATTTCATGGAGAGGAATTCTTACAGATACCGGTAGCAATATTGATAATTTTGTATGTAGCTTTTACACAGCCATATATTTCTTATCACGATTACTATCTCACGTACCAGCTGTTTTTAAAATTCCAATCCTTGTCTCGCGACTGATCGTCGCCGAGTCTCGCGACGAATTGATAAGAAAAGCAACTAGGAATATAACACGGCCACTCTCTCCGAACGCATCGCGAAATATCGCAAATGGCATTCCGGGGGATGGGGAAAGCTAAGATTCAGAGAGATCGGCCGATTGTTCCCGGGTATCGGAATGCTCCACGAGCGAGGGGTCAAATCGATAATGCATTAGACACGTCCTCGTGCCGAAAGGTCGCCCACAACTTCCTACTATAACTGTAACCTATTGCTTCATATCGACCATATATTCCTCCTCTCCTTTATAAATAATATAACCGGTATATACTCTTGTAAAATGGAATTTGACCGTTGTTGGAACGAACAAACTCGGCATCGGCTAAATCTCTCCTCGCTCAAAAGGATCAATTGCGCGATTAACGAATGAAGGATCTCATGAGTAACGAATGAAGCATGAGTGAAGATATTCTCTCTCTCTCTTGAGAGAGAGAGAGAGAGAGAGAGAGAGAGAGAGAGATGTTAAATAAGCGCAGCGACGAATTAATTTATGGGTGTACTTACATGGGATATCGTTATTGCCGAGAGACGGCGAGACCAATTATACCGGTCAATTTAAAGGCAATCAATCTCTAACGGAATCGAGCCAGGCAACACGACACGGCACATAGTATGAAATTTGTCTAATCTAGGAAGAGAAGAAGAATTTTAACTGATTTTATTTTCTAATCTAAATAGTTTCTTCCTTTTTTTGCTCTTTAAAAAAAAAAAAAATTTAGATTAAATAGAAGAAATCTAGTTTAATTTGATTGGAAGAGATTTACATTTACGTAAAAAAGATATTGGGAATAAGAAAAACAAAATTGAATCGATTTTTCGCAATGTGAGAAAAGTATGCTGTTTCAAATTAATTAGGCACAAAAATTCGAAATTAATAAAAAATTAATCGAACCGCTATGTTGGTTTGCGGGCGTGAGTCGCGAATGAATCTGATAGTTTTCAATTAATGGCAGTAATCGGAGAGGAAGAGAAGGAAAGTCGGGAAAGAGGGGGGGGGGAGGAGGGGGGGTGTACGGTTATAATGCCATATGCATAAGTCAACCGTTGTCTATCGCAACGAGGGATCTCGGGCAGAACAATGTTGCGCTATTGCGCGTACCCGCGCAAGCATCACTCGGAAGATAAATCTACGATCCGGCGACCAGCCATGAGGATTGCTCGCACACTCGTCCTGCACGTGCATATGCAACAATAGCGCACGCCCGTCCCCCGTCCTAATGAAAAAGATCGAGTTCGTTTCTACGCGCGCGATTACGAAACGCCGCGAAAGAATTGATTGGCGCGCGGATCGGTCATTGCATCAGAATGAGAAAATGAGAGAGATAGAGAGAATGATAAATCGCACGAATATCCGAGATTTCAATCGGAATTCTTGATCGGTGAGACAAGGCAAATTTAGCCTTTCAATTTTCCGACGCCTCGCGCTATTGCCTTGCGTCCCGCGATGATTTCCTCTATTTTTTTTTTATAGATATCTTTTCATAAGTATAATATTCAAAATATGAATTTTCAAAAACAAAATTTTATACAAAAAATATCTTTTAATTTTAATATTATTTTTATTATAATCTAATATTATTTTTTATTATCTTTGAAATTATCTTTGCACGAGGAATTATATATATATATATATTTTTTTTTTATTAAATTACATTTTTTCCGATCACTCACGCTACGCTACCTGTCGCTGCTAAATTATCGATTTAATAAAGTATCCGCATTAAAGAATCACTCGAGTGAAATCGGATAAAATCAACACAAACTATTCACACCGCTGTTCATTAACCCTAATCCTTGAGCGCGCACTATCGAGGTATGCTCGGTAAGAATATCGCGCATCCCGCCTTATAATTCATTACGCGGCTCAACCGAGAGGCGATAAAAAACGCGAATTCGATCAGGGGAGCCCCCGGCCGTTTAACGAACCTGGAAGAAGAGGCCCTGACCACCAGGGCCGGGGCCGGGCACCCTCGGAGACAATCGCAAAAATTATTTTTATGATGCGTAATGGCCGGAATTCTTTTAAGGACCTCTTTGCTTGCCGCGCGCGCTCGCGCGCCCCGCTATTCCATATCCTTAAAGGCAAAAGAGAGAGAGAGAGAGAGAGAGAGAGAGAGAGAGAGAGAGAGGAATGCTGGACCCGATCATAGCTCGGTCGGTGGTTTCGGGTTTTCTCCGTTGAAAGCGAGCCGTTTCTCTATTGGCCGACAGTCGCGGAATCTGCCCCTTCTGGCCTCTTATATATCTGATATCCCCTTGTGCCGCGTTCCCCTCCTCTCTTCACCCATCATCCGTGTGTTCTTCTCCAGCCTTAACCATTTCTTTCTCGACCGACCTTCTCGAACCCTTTGGAGAATCTCCTCTTCGATTCTGCCTCCCTCTCCTCCCGCTTCCATCTTCTCGTTCATCTCATTCGGAGTCATCGCGGAAGAAAAGAATGAGGTGGAGTAGTAACAGCGCTACCAGAATAACTCCAACACCAAGTTAAGAGTACTCTCCGTATTCTCAAGAATAACTTTATTTAACGAATATTCCTCGATTTAAATATCCTTAAAATCACGCTCAAGTTTTTTGCACATAAACATAGTGCTTGTTGCATTTACGAATAATTGAAAGCCGAAATGTCAGCGATATTAGAACTGTCTACATTTTTTTTCTGGCTTTAAATACTAATTACATATATTAAGATTATTAAAAAAAAATATTTATAACGCTCAATCATTTTTATCTGAAAGAGTCGAGATAGATCGCATTTTTTGATATTTTATATATATATATATATATAATTATTTTTATTAAAAATGTAAATAATTTATATATATAATTTATATATATAATATATATAAATAATTTATATATAAAAGAGAAAAAGAGAAAATATGTATATACATTGTTGCCGCTCGCGAACGACACGTCTCTTGGAGAATCTGGGGCCCCATCTACTCCTTTTCTCCTCTCCCCTCATCCTTTGCTGATTGTGAGACTTAAAGCATCGCTTTTTTTTCTCTCCCCTCAACTCCTACCCAGCCTCTATTCTTTTTCTTCGTCTTCTCTTTCCTACTCGCCGACTCCTCGTCATCCACTGTCGTCTCGAGACACCGTCGCTTTTTGCAAACGGTCTCCGAGGCCTCTTTAATCAAACCGTGTCCACCTTATTCTACTGTATGTAGCGCACCTCGTTCCCCGGAAAACTTTGAGCTTGTTCGAGTTGTCTGTAGGAACATGCGTCAATTTAGAGTCGTCTTTTGATTACATCGCAATTAGTTTTGCTGTAATATCGGATAAATAGTTATGAGTGACAACAAAACTTGATTGCGAATTTTACATGATAACGACTTTTTCATGTAATAATACAGAATCGCATTACACATGTAACATAACACAACACTCAATAAGTCTTCGGTCTAACTAAGAAAACAAATTTTTTTTTAGAAATCACGTAGGTCTGTCAACAATGTTGCCATAACGTGTCAGACCGGGGACTTATTGAGTGATGTGTTATAAATCTATTGGTATTTTCTCTAATTTTTAAATTTAAAAATGAATTTATTATATATATATATGTATGTATATATATATATATATATATATATATATATATATATATAAAATGGGGAACAAGATAGAAAAGATGATGTTATCGAAGCAAACGAAATAATTAACACATAAATAATCAGCCTCCGTTAACGACGTCGTTGAATCGCAGACATTTCGCAAGCCTCCTGTTAGCATGACAAAAAGAAATAATATGCGAAAACGTTATCGCGATGTCTAGTTTCCGTCCGATTTACAGGAGAGATAAATTAAATTAAATTAGACTCAGCGCGCGTTAGAGCAACAGTGTGCACGGTTTCGACGCGCAGAAATATAGGATAATTTACATATCTATATATAATTTATACATGTACGCGAGAATAGCGTTATTGCCGAGGTATCATTTATTGTTTAAATTATTGCACGTCCGTGTTTTCGGCGAACGACAGAGAGAGCCGGCTGCTACTCGTTTTAGCTTGACAAATGTGCGAAAAATGTAAATTTCCCCCCCCCCCCCCTCCCCTCTCCGCCTCTCTTTGCGGAAATGTAAAATGTAAATCTACTCGTTCATTTCTGGATATTCGCCGCGCGATTCTATCGGACGATAAAAAGACGAAATTATCGGCATCGCGTAAAATTTAATCGATGCCGAATAAGTGAAATGTCGGTGACGTTAACCGCACCTTCGATCGATTATATCCAATTATTTGCAAAATTATTTTAATTTTCTGTCTGGATTTTACATGCGATGATCCATCCATGAGCTTGACGATGTTTCTTCATTAGGGCGATTTTTTTGTATTCTCATAATCAGAGTGCGTCTTCTCGAATATAACGCAAGCTTTTATCTACGTAAGGAGCAATTCTACGAAAAATCTTCATATTACGTCGCACATATTTTTTTTTGCAACAGCAAATGCGTCTGTAAATTAATTAAACGACCGACGTAGGATCATGGCGAAAAAAAATATGCGATGACATTTTTTTATGTGATGAAAATTATATTTATATACCGATGCTACTTATTCTCTGGTTCCCTCGATCGCAGGGACCCGTCCTCTTCCGTCCTCCTCCGTCGCTCGCCTTTTACCGTCAACGATCGATCACAATGAGCGCATTGTTACATGGATAAATAGCCCGCGGAGTCCTGAGAATGTTTTCTTCTCGGGTCGGGACTACCGCGAGGGAGCGAGGTACAATAATTGGAAGGCGAATGAGGCGAGCGCGGAGAGCGGCGCGAATATTTCCGGTGGCGGCGGTGTTTATCCAAGAATGACGTCGAGTGCGCGCGAGATTCGAGTCGATTTTATTCCCCCGAGTGTTTATTTTAAGATCGTACCCGGTTTCCGGGTCTATTAAGAGGCGCGTGTATGAGTAAATCTTTTCTACTTCGCGTTCACGAGTAAGGACGAAAGGTACGCACGAAATGAAAGCAACTCACTATGTCCTTTCAAACGGCTCTCTTTAAAAGGAACAAGTTCTCTCGCCGGGGGGGGAGAGGGAGGGAGAGGGGGAAATTCCTGGAAAGGAAGTAGGCATTTAACCCTTGAGATTGCGTTTAAACATTAGAGATAAAAGATTTTCACGGCGTTCCAGGTAAAGATACAACGTTATAAAAAAAAAAAAAAAAAGAGAAAAAGTTATTTCCAGCATAGAAAAAAATTTCCTCGTCTATACGACGATGATAGGGAAGAAATATAATTCCAAGGCGGTTCCATACATCGTTTCGTCGCTGATAAAAAAAAATCTGAAAAATTTATTCTTCGCAGGTTACCGACACCAATGACAACGCGCCGACCTTCCAAAGCACGGCTTATTCATTCGACATCCCGGAGAATGTGCCGAGGGGCAACCGCGTGGGCCAGGTCGTCGCGACGGACGCCGACGCCGAGGGGCCCAACAGCCAACTGAGTTACGTGCTTATCTCCGATTGGGCGAACGACGTGTTCTCGCTGCATCCGAGCACCGGCGTCTTCACGCTCACCGCGAGTCTCGACTATGAGCAGGTTGGTATACTAAAGGAGAAAAGTCGCATATACGTGTATGTTAATAATGTTATATGTCAATTTTTTTTTTTACGAATAAAGTTATAAGACGACGATTGTCTGTAAATCTCAGACGATTCCCTCCATTTTCATATTAGACTTGTTATATATATA
>JBCAUJ010000075.1:5659801-5675174 GCA_038406275.1 Cataglyphis albicans | reverse complement strand
AGAAAAAAGAAAAATAAAAAAAATATATATATATATATATATATATATATATACAAAATTATTCATTAAGATTTCTTTTGCAATGGTGTATTATACATTTCATATTCTAATTTTCTCTTAGAGTCTTTTAAAGGATCTTATTTTCGAAACAATGTAACTTTAATGAAAAGTTATATGAAAAAATACTGTATTGCTCTAAATCTATAAATAAATTAACAAATTTTATGTAAATCAATCGTCAACTAATTTTTTTTTATAACAAGATAAAAAAAATTTCAAATAAGTCTTTTCTATATTTTTTTTTATATAAAGAATATAAAATATACTTGTATATTTATGCAGAACTATTCAAGTATATTCACACAAGTATTTTCTATATTTTTTATATAAATGATATATCGCGCATTTATATAATAATTTTACTTAAACCTATATCACGATCATTTTCCTTCGAAGATTAAGACAATATATGTCATGGTCAATGACAATACAGTAATCGATTTGAGAATGATAAGAATGTGAGAATGATAAAAGAGAAGCGCGATTGCACGCATGAAATAGGCCAAATGCGTCCACAGTTACCTATTTGATAAATGCTTAAGAGGACCGAGACTTAATATAGAGGTAGCACCAAGCGCACCTAAATTGCAGGTACTCGAGTTTCTTGCACCGTCTATCGTGATGATTGGCAGACCAAAGTAACCGCCCGTTTGAGCACTTAGTTGCGACAATGGTATGTAGCTTTGAATGCCCAAATTTGACAAGCGATTTAAAACATGCGGAGACTTTAGATCCACAACCGGTAAAGCCAATTCTGCGCCTCCATTTTGTGCCATGGTGTCGACTTCCTTATGATAAGTTTGTTTGTGCGTTGTCAACGCTTGAACTGTGGGATATTGAGCAGGACAAAGATTGCACCTTAAAAAAGAGAAAAAAATATTGTATACATCAATCAGTTCCATTATCATTATTCAAGGAGAAAAACACAGAGAAGGATAATTTTACTCACCTATGAAGCAATTTGCTAGTCGTTCGATGAGTTGCCATATGTTGTGTCAACATGTCTTGATTTTGAAAGTTCTTATCACATATTTGACACGTTAATAACGCTCTGGAAAATACGAACATAATGTGGTCATGAGCTGTATATGCATGTACTCATTAATTAGTAACTATTCGTAATTAGGCAATGACGAAAAAACACAATAGACAGCTCTTACCTAGGTGGACGACCACGTCTAACGACTGGCATTTGTGGTGGAGTATCCTGCGTAAGGTCCACGGTCGGTGGTCTCGGTGGTCGTTCAACTTGTTCATTAATCGGCGTTTTATTCTGCTTGTTTTGCGGAACAGCAAACTGCCCTTGCTCCTGCTTTCTTTGTGAACTAGTTGGTATGATAGAAATAGCAGAATTCAGATTGAGCGCTGTAACATTTAAAGGCTGCTGTGAAGGTGATGGCCGCTGCTGCTGCTGGGGAGATATCTGCTGTTTGCTTTGTTCACTTGTCTTATTTTTATTTGCAGCTGGAGTAACTGTTATACCTCGAGCCGCGAGGACATTTGCCACCGCTTTAGCGTCGGATTTCTTTCCCCCTGGATTTGACGTGCTCTGGACTTGAGTTGGGGTAGAACCTTTGGATTAGTAAAATACGGCACTCTTTATTTTATTGTAATGCACCCCTTCTGCGAATATAGTGATTCTCGTTAAAAAATCTATACTTATCTAAAAAAAAATAGAACGTATATATATGCAGTAAAATAAAATTATTAGAAAATTTTAATAAAGAAGATATTTAAAAAATTTTAATATTTAAAATATAATATATATATACAAATATAAATTTTGCAAAACATAATGTTGGATAAAATTATAAAAACAAAATTTCATAGAAGAGGCACTTTACATAAGACACGCAATAAAAAAAAACATAAACAGTAACAGAACTTAAAGAAATTATAATCGTAGAGAAAGATTTTTCATTGATGATAAATTCAATGATTGATAGGTAAATTTAAACTTACCAGGTTGTCGAACACTTAGAGTGATCGAATCTGTAAGATGTATGGTGGAATCATTTCTATTAGTTTGTTGGGTGGTAGCTCCCTGAACATTTTGAATAACGGGTAATCCGTCGTTTCTCTTCTGTTGCGCTATGACATGACAGTCCGCATCTTCATTTCTATCGGGCAATAGAACATCCATACGCCTTTGCTTTACGGTATTATTTTGTGGTTGAACTTGCACAGATTGCTGCATGGGCCTCTTCATACGTTGACGAGGAACTGATGTTTGCGGTAAGCGTGGTGCTCTATAAGTTAAAAGTAGCATACATCAGTTTCACATTTTTGTGTACATGTAATATACTGAGATTTATATTTACCTGCTGTTTTGAACGGTCGGTGGTGGATATCGCCCACGTGGAATTTGTTGGGGCAATTGTGGGTGCATTTGCGGAGGAGGTGCGGCTATCGGAGGATACGGACCCGGTCCGTACTGATATAAGTGCGCCATGTGCGGAGGATAGTGCATACTTTGCGGACCGGGTACTCTGTATAAAGGTGGTCGACCCGGTGGCTGTACAAAATAATTCGGTCCGGGTATAATCGTGCTTGCACCTGGAGGAAGACTAGGAGGCATTTGTGCCTGTGGAAGAGGCATACGCTGCACTTGCTGGGCCAGTTGCTGCACAGGTGGTGGTAGTTGCTCAAAGTTTACCGGCGGTATTTGCATCTGCTGACCCGTAACGGCAGCAGTTGTCGCTGCAGCAGCATTAAATGTCGGCGAATTAGTCTGATGCGGTGACGTTAATGGCGAGTTTCTACTAAGTTGTTGCTGTTGTGAGCTGTTTGTTGATGATGCATCCATAGGCGCGGCATGAGGCGAGTGTGATGTTTGACTCAAGTGCGGCGAATTCTGATTCATATGTGGCGAGTTTGACAATTGATTATGAGGAGACAGTTGGCTCACACTCGGCGAAAGCGGGGTACCGTGCGTCTGAGCCCGATGCATCGATACCTCCATTGCCGAATGGAAGATGAGATTAGCGCATTCTGGAATATTGCACTGATAATGACCAGCTTTACTACGATGTTCGTCTAGATGCGCGATATCTTTAAACTTCTCGTTGCAAATGCGACACGTGCTGACAGTCTCCGCCAGTTTCTCAAGAGGTACATATTCCGATGTCTCGCTAGACAAATTATTCGATAAAGAGACTTCGTTACGATTACGTCTCTGATGCTCCATGAGAAAGTTATGTAAGAGCGAGCCGGTATTCTCCATGTTGGCCTCACTGACAGTATCCTCCTGTTGTTCGTTATCTTCTTTATTAAGATTCTCATTTTTGCTGGACAAGTCAGTAGATAATTGATTCCAATTGAAATCTTGTGCTTGTTGCTCAGTCGAATCTCTGCTTTTATTTTCATTGTCGCATACTGAAGTGCATTCGGTCGAATGATTGGAATATGTGGAAGACTTTGGAATAATGCTGATGGAAGGATTCTGTCCAAGAGTATGTATCATATCGGAATCATGACTTCTATCATCTTCTTCCTCAACAGCCGAATTATCGATCAATTGATTTGTTGATCTAGAACTGTAAAAAATTCAATAAAATATTTAATGATCAAAATATTAATCGATGTGTCGATGTGTAAATCGTATGATATCGCGTATAAATGAACTGTAACATTTCTAATATACAGGGTGTCCCAAATTTAAATTTTCATTTGAAATATTTGCAATCTGCATTATCCGATGTTGTAATCTATCAACTTACTTCGACTGCTCTCCGAGTTTTTTCAAATTTTCAATAGTTTCTCTACAAGTTGCTTCTAAAGCATCCGATTCCTCATGATCCTCAGGTTCCGACAACCTTTTCTCAGAATTGTCATAATTATCAGTACTTTGCATATCGTCAACATTTTGATCTTCTTTCTCCGATGGATTTGCCATATCACTTCCTACACCAGAATCACCCTCATTAACATCTATGGATGGCCTTTCATTCTCCTCCAAAGGATTATGATCGTCTGCATTAAATTTAATGTTGTCATAATCATTCTGTAAACAAAACTGCTATAAAAAACAAACAAAATTTCAACTTTAGCACTAACAAAATAACTCACTTGCTGGTCCACCATCACGTTTTCAAAAGGTTCATTAACCAAACCTTTCGCTGCCTTGTTATTTTTTTTATCATTCTCTTTAGCACCTGCCACTTCTTCTCGTTGGTGGTTCTTGACTACTGGATTAAAGTTACTATTCACTACAGTAAAATCTTCTGACTCTGAAGATGTCTTTTTCAATGTAAGCTTCAGAGACTCGGAGATGCTCTGTTTCTTCAGTGTAAGCTTCAATAGACCCTTCTTTTCAGGATCCAACCAATATGTATCTTCGCACTGCTTCCTCACCTTCACTACCTTGGGACCAGTCACTCTTCTGAGGATAATGCGAGGTTTTCTCAGATGAATATGAATGTGAGTACGCAACTGTTTTTTGGAAGCAAATTGCTGGCCACAAATCCCACAATCCAGCAATTGCTGATCGCTCAAACTGTCATCCGGCGAGCTGGGAGTGCCCGCACACTCGTCTAAAACAGAATGCATGGATGCCATTATTTATACCTCTCCCGCCAAGGAGGTTACATATCTGTCCGAAATGTCGTATCGCGCGCATGCAACACGCGCGCGATGTTACGTTCTTGTACGTGTAAAGAGTTTGTTGGTGCGCAGAAGTTACATCGTTATATGAAGCGGTAGGAGAGGGAGAGAAAGTATAGACACACGATAAAGAGAGAGAAAGAGAGAGAGAGAGAGAGAGATAACAAACAAGAGATCAAATACCGATGAAGAACGTCCTTGCTTATCAACACAAACGCGTATAGTCCGTTGGAACGTCAAGTCGTCAGCTTTTTGGTTGTGATTTGCCGCGTTTTCTTTCACCTCTGTCAAAAACCGTTCTCACGACGATGACACTTGGCTCAACCGTAGTGCGCGAGCGCATGGGTTCGTTCTCGCGCACACGTTATACGCAAGAAAGAAGAAATACACGTTACATTGGCAGCAGTACATACATGTATATACATATATATATATACATAAACACGTTATTTACATACAATATGTAAACAAAGCCATGCGCGCGATTTTATCTCACTCACCCACTCGGCAGTGTCGCGACAACGATTGCGCAAAATGGTAGACACCTTGCGGTAAAAATAATTGCCTTTCGCCGATAATTGAAAACGCCAATCGATACGCAGCCAGAGCGCGCGCCACATTGGACGCTTTCGGCTCGCGATTTCCCGCCACCGATTGGTCCATCGCGATGTGTGTCGTGTAAAAAGTTGCAAAAAAAATTTTCTCAGCATTGACTTATCGGATCTTAATCTTGTGAGAATCTTCATCCCTTTTTTCAACTATATGAGAATTTGAGAAAAAGAAAAAAAAAAACTGAATTGAACGAAGGAAATTTCGTCAAAAGGCCAAAAAGTATTTTACGTCTCGAGATTTATTTTGGAGAAAAAGGAAGATAAAGAAGAAATATATATGTTGCACGTTGTATGACGAAGAAGGACGCTTTAATATTTAATGCGATGGGAAGAATGGCGGACATCTGGCTGGGTACGAAAACTTGAACCTCATCAATGAGATGAACAAGTATTCCTTATGTCAACAAAGTATCGTAGACATTAAAAAGGTGAGTTGTGTGATGGAATGTGTACAACAGGCGTTATCGCGCGCGAAACGATTACATGCGCTTCTTGTCACGCGCCGCATGTTTACGAATTCCTAACCTGTAACTGAGCTTGTACAGTCAGGGTTGTATAGCCGCAAGAGTTGAGAGAATTTTGCGTTTCCCAAATAATTTTCGCGTATTTATTTTTATATACAGGTCACAAAGATAATAATAATTATTAAGGTCAGGTCGACAATAGGTTTAAACCATAGTAAACGTTTGGCCTTTAAAATTATATCGATCGAAACTTATAAGTCGTAATGTTTTTCATTATCTTATACATCAATCAATTTTTTATATTTTTTTTTTACTTTCATTGTAATACATAATCCCAGTGAGAAATATAGATTGAAAAAAACGTTTATTAAATGTATATTAGACATCTAATAGACATACAATATATATAGAAACAGAGAAGTCATTACTTTAATAAATAAAAACATATTTGAATATTACCAAATTATATTTTATTACTATTATTTGCTTTAATATCATGAGAATAAAAAATTATAACAAATAATAATAGAAATATTAAATTTTTAATTTTAATTTTTCTTCAAAATAGCCTTTTGCTTTCAATACTACCATACATACTCTTGGCAATCTTGACAATTTTTTAAAGTTATTATTAATATTTGATTCCAGCATTTTTATAAATACTCTCACAGTTATTTTTCATTAAGATCTCATTTTATCAGATTTATTTTTATCAAGTTCATCCCAGAATAGTTTTAATCATTATTAAAATCCGATGATTGAAAGGGCCAGAAAAACTATTTTGGAGAATAAAAAATTTAATATTTTTATTACTTGTTATAACTTTTAATTTTTACGATATTAAAGCATAAAATAAAATTAATAAAATAATTTGATAATATTTAAGTTTATTTTTGTTCGCATTAAAATAACGATTTCTGTTTCCATAAGTAATGTAATATTTTTATACTTTTAATTACCGATATGTAAATTATTTTGTTCTAAACATTTTTCTAAAGAATATTACAAAATCTATGATACGTGAAAGGATGATTTTATATTACTAGTTCACACAGTTAAAGTTTGGAATTAGCATTTAGTCTATGCTACAGATTATTGTTATGCAATTGTCATTGTTAAACACATACCGAAATTTTGTAACAGCTCCACAGCGCCGTCTTTACAGATCTTATTTTTCGCAGAAAATTTAAATGTTTCAAAATCCAGTGGACTGTTCATTTCCAATCTGCAAACAAAAATATCAGTTTTAATGAGAGACGCCGAAAATTGCATTTGTCTTAATAATCAATCGTTATATTCGGTAAACGCGTAAATTTATCGATAAGATACAAATAATTCTTTCGTATTTATTACGACTTATAATTCTCTCCTTATTCATCGCTCATAAATTTATATGTTGCTACATGCGTCATACTTACAGGCATTGTTATCAACAATGTGGATTGTCATAAAATCATCAACATCGCCTTATCCTTAATTGAATTTCAAAGTTAAAATTCCAGCGGACACACTAACCGGCAATATCGTATTATCATGAATTGTAATTCACCGAACCAACTCGGGGTCTCGCATCGAGTCTCGATTCAAGAACGAACGGCTGCTACTTTATTAGTCATGTAGATGAATGCGACGGATTTAGACACGCAAGATCGGAACATGAAATGTTGATTGCGGCAGATTACACGACAACTTGACACCGGTAACTTGACATTGCTTTAAAACGCTACGAATCGGTAAACTCACTGTTCAGCGGTAGGTAAAATCAATTAAACACGCGCGTTTGTTAGTCGCTATCTTCTTGGCGCGCACCGGCTGATATAGGCGGGGGAAATTCAGCGGGGTTCTCTTGGATCTCGTGGATTGCGGCTATGTCCTTTTCTTTTTGTTACGTTTTGCGTGAGAGTAACTAGGTACGCAGTAGTAGTCGATCCTTGTCGGTTTTACGGTCGCGTGAGTGCAGTCGTACTCCCGCGCTTCTCTCGGGGAGGGGCTTTCTCTTTTATATGATTAAACATGGCTGACATTATTATGGCTTGATCACTGCTGGTCGCTCATGTATACAGTATTACTACACTCGTCGAATTGTATTGTTCTTCGATTTGAGCAAAATTCTCAACGATTAGATGCGCAATTTGCGATGGCCGCGGTTGCGATTTATCGTCTTACTAATAGTCACGTCTGAACTTATTATTAGTACATGGTATATATATATATATACATATATATATATATATATATATATATGTATGTATGTATGTATCTCGAGTTGCTAATATGGCGGCGACGAAAGACGCGGATGAGCGAGCGCGCGCGAGCAGCAGGATAATCAACTCGGTATGAATCGTGCCGAACTGTTGAAGCACCGAACTGTTCAGCGACGAGTTCAGAATGTTCAGATGCGCTGTTTTGTAAGAACGCGCGCGCGGGCGTAGCGTACATCGTTCGTTCCTGCAGCAGATGGCGGGATTATTGTTTCCTCTCTCCTCTTTCCTCTCTCTTCCATCTCCCACCAACCTCGTTGCTTTCCTCCCCACCTTCTCTTTCTCTTGCTCTCTTGCACTCTCCCTTTTGCCCCTTGCCCCCTGTCATTTCTCTTGCGGGGCTCTCGCTGTATACTTGATCTACATCTTGTTTATACATTCACGCATGGCATGTGTGTGTATGTATATTTTCTTTGCGTGGAATCCAACAAGTATAAAAAAGTATCATATCGAAGGTGAATAAAGGATAGCGAGTAGAAGATGAAGCAAAGAGAGAGAGAGAGAGAGAGAGAGAGAGAGAGAAGCGCAACGGGAGAGAAAGCGGTGTGGAAGGAGTTCGAATTGAAATTAAGTCAACCTAGTGTGCACTCAAATGTGAGTGGGGAACCAATAAGCGGTCGCTTGCGACGCAGGCGCAGTCCGCTAAACAATTCCATGTCCCTCACCTTTCTCCCCTTCTTCCCTTTCGTATATTTTGTCGCCTCTATACTTTTGTGCCATCCTTTTCTATCAAGTTTCCTCTCACCCTCCCCCACTTTTTTCTTTTTCTTTCTTACTCGCACTCGCTCTTCCAAATAGCGTAGCTTTCCGACCAAATCCCTCATTCCATGCAATTCCCAGCGAAATCGTCAACGCCAGCTATCCAATTGCCACCTGTCATCCATTGTACTTAAAAGCACTGCCGACATTTATATCCATAATTTTGCGATGGTTCTTCTGGTTCTATAGGAATTGAAGCGGTTCGTTTCTTCTTTGACGTACCGTCACATAGCCATTGTGAACTCTATATATACGTATATCGATTGTAGTTGTACTACAAAACTCAACCAATAATTTAGGCAATTCAAAGTTATTTCAGAGATAATCATAATAAACTTATCGCGCTTTGCATTCTATGTAATTGAATCTCTCACTGTCGGCTCAGTCCTGCAAAATTTATTATTACGTTGCAAAACATAGCTTCTTCCATCGTCTTCACTAATATACTGTTTTTTTTTTTACTACTACATAAGCAAGACTATAGTATACTATAGAATTCTACTGCAAATTCTTATATCTATTGTAATATGGCTTTTGTATTTAATTATATATTGTTCTTTTTTTTTGTAATGTCACAAATATACGTATAAGAAAAGTAAAGAAAAAAAAATTAAGAAAATCGACAAAAACCAATTTATTGACTACAACTAATATATGTGTATCATGTAATGTTATTATCATCATGAAACGCATCGTTCAATTTTGTATATTTTTGTGAAACAAAAAGCATAAGCTCACAAATATATTCTTAAATTCTGTTTTTTAAGAAAACTATGAGCTTGAATAGTATAAATGCATCTCGAATAACCGGTTTGGCTAACGTGAGTGAGGCGTGGTTGGTAATGGAGGTCGCTGAGGACGAATATAGTAGGGGAAACTTAACGGAATATGTCGAAAACGACCGAATCTACCGGGTCTATTGATCGTAACGAATTTCAGTCCTGAGATAGCACAATACCGGGATTCTATATTTAGCCATTAGCCAAATGGCTCTACTTAGTAGATTAAATGGAAACCCCTGCGACAAGTAGAATGATTGTCTCGTATTGATCATTCGTATGCCTTAAACACAGAAAAAGCAACGAGTTTATGAATAATTGAAAAGAAGTAATTTTTAGAGTTATGATTGACTTTTTTTGAAAGTAGTTATCGTTAATCAAGGCGTTTTATGCGCAATATGAAATTACCCTATGTCATGTAAGAAACAAATTCCGATAATGTTGTAATTACTTGTAATGAATAACAAGCTATCAAAGAAGAATGGAATCATTACGGCTAGAAGGCCATGACGCTTCGCTTGTTTACAGACTGTGCTTAATTGCATAGAAAAGCTATTAGCGCTGTACCTTTTGTTCGTCTCATTTTACGTTATGGTGAAGCGAAACTTGTATCATGCCGCATGCCTATTAATAAAAATTAATATAATAGTAAACGTCCTCTAATAAAAGCTAATAAAAGCGTATAATTAGCCAGCCAGCTATAATTGCGCCTATTCTGTGTTGTAATGCTGCAAGCTGCATGCAATTGGATGGTCAAATATGCATCCGGCTGCCGCCAGTATTCACATTCCACGAAATACTTGACTATCGATTTCTCTCATGTCCCACCCTCGTCCGTATAACTCCCCCGTTCTACGGTTAGAAACTCCGTACTAGTATGCGCAACGACCGTGTTAGTTCGCGCAGAGAGGGTAATTCTCTTTATGGAGCAGGCGAGATTATCACGATATAGTAGCAGCGTAACTTGGGTACAGGAATGGCGAGAGTGAGAAGAAAGAGAGAGAGAGAGAGAAATGGGAGACATCCCGTGACGTACATTGACCCAACGTTCCCTTCTATTGCCTCTCCTCAAGCCCAGTTTCATTATGAGTTGCGCACAACTTTCTAAGCTCGATTCCCTCCTGATGAGTTTTGCTCAAGTTACGCCACTTGGTTAAAGAGGGGAAAGGAAAGTGAAAAAAACTGCGAATTCTCGATAGCGCTTTGTTAGCTGGAGCCGCAACATTGCGTTCTATAACATGTTCAAATTTATTCTGTGTGAAAGCTTTTCATGATTCACGTCTGAAATAAAAAATTTCTGACCTTTTTTTCAATCGCACAATCCTTTTTATGGCGAATTTACGTAGCAGTTTCGATTGACATTTTTCTTATGATTGGAATATGTTTTAATGCATTGAGATATCTATATTGTTAAGTCAATATTGATGCAATTGTGTATATGAGACACAAAACAAACCGTCGAATCAGGACTGCAAGCCCGTTAAAATCGATTAAATTTTCTCTCGTTCTGTATTATATATCGGAAAAGGACGTTATATTTTATCATAAAAACTATTGTAATATTTGTTTTTATTATATCGCGCATACAAAATAAACGATTAAAATAATATTTAATAATTATTAACATTTTTATTATGTGTATTCAATCCAAAACAATATACAATTGAAGAATTATATGGATTGAAATTATATATGCAGCCGTATTATTCATATTTGTAATATGATGTGTACATATCGTATTCTCATATTCTCTGTTTTGCAGGACAATAACATGAGACAATGTTTTAGCATAACATATAGTCGTATGTGAGTTTGTATAGCCACAACGCGAATGCAATAAGCGAGTAACAAACTCAATATTACTCAACCGCGACGTGAGTTAATACGTTTGCAAAAAATACAATAAAAAATAATAGCGTTTGTGCTCTTTCTCTCTCTCTCTCTCCCTCTCATTTATGACCCCGCTACTTCTACTACTGTAGAGATGAAGACGAAATAGCACTGGAAATTTCCACGCTCGTACTGCGCTTGTGCGTCGCTGTGTTGCTGGTCAATCGGTCGCCACTGTTGCTGGTGCGCTTGCTTGCCCTCACCTCACTCTGCGTGATGGAACATCAGAAACGACCAGACTCGACAGAGAGAGAATGCTTGAAAATGTAGCGGGGGATATTCATCTATATCTCCTGCATCCCCTCTTCCCGTCTACCCCAGAGAGACGTCTATTCACATATCTACCTAGAAGAACTTCTACATATTTATCTATACCAATACACTTGCGATTCGCTTTGAGTCGATCCCTCCACCTTCCTTCTCTCTCTCCTCTTCTCTATTCTTCTTCTCCACACAATGGCTCTCTTCGTGTTACGTACCTCTTTTCCTCATTTTTTTACCTACTTTATAGCCATGTAGCTATAAAGACACGATGATATCTAGGGAACACTATATTTCACTGTTAGACCTACTCATGTGATCTCAAATCTTTTCACATTTCATAAATAAAATTTTTCAATAAAGGAATGTTCAAAACCTAATATAGTTATTTTTCACAGCAGTTGAAAAGAAATTGTGAAAGTTATTGTAAATAATTTCTTTTTGTATTGAAAATATATAATATAGAACTTGCAAATAACAACCAAAAATAATATAACAAAATAAAATTTTCTCTTTTTATCTTTAAATTTTTCCTATATTAAACTTGATATATGATACATTAGTTTTTAATGAGTTAGTAAAGCAAGTTATCAAAAAAAAAGACGCAGATTTTTTTTTCTTTCAAATTCCGTAAACATTTTCTTTGCCACGCCCATTTTTTTTTTTCTTGTGGGTTTCTTGATGGTTTAACTGCTACTCGAAGGATAATTGATGTAAGAATATAGGATTGTTTAGATCATCAGCAATGCGGTCACGATATTTTCTTTCGCGGTGCGGTTAATTCGCAATTTGACCTCGTTTGTTGACCTCACTGGTTGCTAGGCACTAGTCGCATCGGCGTGGTACCGCGAAGCAGGGGGAAGAGAAGAGGTTAAGCTTTTGCGACGTTGTCAAATTGTTCGCGAACGAACCAACCAACACCGTGCAATCAACCAACCAGCCAGCCAACCAACCAGTCAGTCAGCCAGCAAACTGACGGTTCAATACATTGAGAATTACTGACATCGTGAGCGAGACAATTGATCAATTATGCGCAAAACCGACATAATTAATTGTGCAATTGATAGTTGTCTTTCTTTGATGTTTCCTGTTTTTATATATATATAATTTATATATTTTCTGTATATAAGTTGTATATAATTTATAATTAAATCTCTTTATAAAAATTATATAAAATAATAACAATCATGAAAATATTAATTTGCTTTTATTTTAGCGAATACGTTAATACATTTAACATTTCAACAATTTTTTACTGATATATACATATAGAAATAAAAATTAACTGAAGCTATAAAAGCACAAAGGTCATTTTATCGTCAAAAGAATTACATTATAAAATTTTGATTATGAAGTTTCAAATATAAATTTTTATTTGAAATTCTTTAAAAAAATTAGTTAATTTATCTGAGTTTATGCTAACTATAGGTCTGAGGACAGGTCCATCTTCTTACTGCTGGCTGGAATTTTTTTAATCTTTTTATCTTCCACATTAAATTACACACACACACACACACACACACATATATATATATATATATATATATACACATATATGTTTTATTTTTAAAGGAAACAACGGAGGAAGGAAATAAAATGTAAAGAATGCATCTAAACAAAATTTGATGATCTTTCTACATTCTTTCTTCTTTCGTTTCCTTTTTTCAATATTTCATAAAAACATATTTGATATAGAAAATAAGCGCGTGCGAGTTAGAAAGATGAATCGCTTTTATATTCTCGGACAATAGAATGCACAGTTGATTTTATCGGATTCTTTTTCTGCTTTTCTTCACTCCTTTCTGCTTAGATTAGAATCACAAAACTACATATGATGTAATGCAATATGAATTATGCACATTTTAGAATTAAGAAAGCAACGCATACAATTGCAAATTGCATTTTCATTTAAAACAAATTAATACATGACGTTATGCTGATCTGTTATATTTTATCATATTCACTATAATTATGTAATTAATAACTAACTGCGAGTGATTTATTATATAAAATGGCAAATTATTTTTAGCGTAAAATATAGAAAGTCCATAGTCCACTTTTCTCTCTTGCTTGACTTACATATTTTATACATTAAATTAAATACTTATCTCACTATATCTTTCTCTCTCCCGATATGTATAATAACAAATTCATAATTATAAAACCCTATATAATTTTTTTACTTCATTATTTAATTCGTTATTATTTAAAACCATTTCAAATTACTCATTATATTGGATAATTATATTTTTGATATAGTCTTTAATGAACCTCATGTCCTTTATACTTGATTAAAATATATCATCATATATTATTATAATTTTATAAAATTATATTTTTACATGTTGTAATATATAAACATTTTTTGCATTAAAATATAATTTTAGTTAATTTTTTACAATATTTCCATCGAATAACATTTTTTTCCAATATTCAATAATATTTAACTTATATATTTAACTTCTGCTTTGATATCATTTTTCTTCTTTCGTAACAAATCTTATTTTTTTTTTAACAATATAATAAAAAAATCTTATACTACACTATCAAATATATTTTGTTCTGTTCGAATTTTAATTATTGCGTAAACACTTATTCTGTTATATATTGTATTATAAACAGGAAAAACAAATATTTGTGTACATAATCATGTTTTTGATGTATGAGGTGCGAGAAGCAAAATATGAGATTGTGTGTGCGTTATCTGAAGTTATATTTTTATATAAATTACATAACCATTCAAGATTATATAAAAATAATTTGCATTATACATATATACTGCCTTTTTTTTCCTCTTCCTCTTTCTTCCTTTTTCTTTCCCTTCTCTCTCTTTCTCTTTTTTCTCTGTTTTTCTATATATTAATTATTTTGAATGAAATTAAAAAATAATTAAATTAAAGAATATGCTAATTTTCCAAAGAATTAATGCTATCGAAGTTTACAAAAAAGTATGTACTAAAGTATGTACTCAAATTATTGTTAGGATATGGAAGTTTAATAGGATTTAATAATGTGTGTTTCTCTAACATCTTCTAATTGGACGATTCAGAATAAATTAAGGAAAAGATTACATAATTTTAATAATTCAAGTATAAGATAGAACTGGAAGATTTTTTTATATTAACAATTTAAATCGCAAATTTGTGCTTATATCTCTTAATCGACAACAATCATATAAAATATAAGATAATTAACTTCAATACGATAAGATAGTATCCTTAACGTAATAACGATAATTAACTTCAATAAATGATGATAACATCATTAAAAGTCATCAAGTTAGTAATAAGTAAAATAGCTTGTAGTAGCTTTGAATAACATTTTTATTATTAGATTGTACTCCGCGATATTTAATTTTATATTTCATTATTCAATTATTTAAATTACAGAATAAGTTATTCAAGCTAAATACATACGACAAAGTAAAATCAATATATTTTAATAATTAAAATAAAATATGAAACAAAAATAACATTTTGATTCTCTATTTAAATTAAAAATAATTTAAATAAGTATAATAAAAAATAAAATTATTTATAAAAATTTATAAATAAAACAATTTATTATTTCATGATTTTGAATCATCAAGTCTCTTTTATAATGTTTAATTGAAATTTTATATATATATATATATATCATAAAAATGTATCGAGCAAATCTTTCTTTTAAACTGCACGTATCATATA
>JBCAUJ010000075.1:5638177-5659701 GCA_038406275.1 Cataglyphis albicans | reverse complement strand
GATTTATATATATATATATATTTATATATTTATATGTATATCATAAAAATTATATATATATATCATAAAAAGCAAATCTTTCTTTTAAATTATACGTATCATATATTAAAACATTGATAAAAGCGTATAAATTTATAATTCAAATTATAATTTCTTGCATAATTTTTTGATTAATTTAAAAGTTATTTATTTTTTACGATTGCATTGCTTTTTTTTTATGAAAAATTGCATATATTAGTACTTATTGACAAATTTTAAGAGAAAAAAACATTGCTAATCAGATTAAGTTTCTTACTATTAAAAAAGCTTTAATGTTATATGTATATGCAAAATTTTATTCAGTCGATACTGTTGTTCTTGAAAAATTTTTCAATTCATCTTTGTATTTAAACGAATAGATTAATCGTCGGAAGAAGTCAACGAAAAAGTTATCTTGCGATTGATGTGTGATAATGAAGATATAACTGACATAATATTCTTGTAGAGATTATTTTTAATTCACCACAAATGGCGCGGAGAAGAAGCCGCCAATATCAAACCCTGTCGTGCTTCCATCTGAAGCATGCTTTCATAATCATTCCCATATTCTCAGTATCTATTGATGCTGACATCGCGACGACAATACAGCGAGCTAAATTACCAACAAAGTTATCGAATATCATAGACTTTTTTTCTGTTCGATTTTAGTGTACATTTTATGACATTTTACGCTCACAAAAGTAACGTTCTTCCGTTAATTAAATTCTAACAAATTTCTAAAAGAAGTTTCATTCTCGTTGAGTAATGGTTAATGCTGAGAGCATTGTTTTGTAAACATTGCAAGTGTTTTCAAATAGTTCAATTTTGTTGTGAGTTGTGTGATACGTCATGTGCTAATAATTAAAAAAACAACTGCGTAAAAACAATCTTTATTTTGTGTAGTTTTTTTTTTTTTTTTTTTTCTTTTTTTTTTTTTTTTTTTTTTTAATTCAAAATAAGTGTAAATAAAATTTTTTTATTATTCTGCCTTTGACTAACAACTTGTGATGATTTAAAATACATAATAAAACATACAATGAAAATTTTTCATAATATTGTTATATATTGAGATGAGAGCAACATTTGTTAAATTTAATTTTTGTGTTGTAAAATATAGTCAATGTCACATTTATTGATAGATTGATTGTAATATAATTAATATAATTTATTGATAATTAGGTCAAATGTAATTGTAGTTGCATTTTGAATAAATTGTAGAAATTATATATGGAAATATGTAATTAAGATTAGAATTATATAAATTATAGTTTACGTCATATAAAAACAAACTCTTTATAATATATATAGAGAAACTAGAGACACTTGAAAATGTAGAAAATATTTACTTGTTATACAGTGTCTGTAAGAGAAAATTAAAGTAATTGTTGTCTGTTATAGATAGACATATTTGAAAGCTCATTCAAAGTTAATAACGAATGTGTGTTACAAACAAAATATGTTTGGATCATTACGTAGCAAGTTTCAGACAGTGCAAGAAGGTATATCTGCTAGGTAAAAAAATATTTATATTTATATTTAATATACTGTCTCTTCTTATTTTATATGCAAATTTAATATGGATAATAATAGCACAAAACACAAATTATAATTAGTAAAAACTATGCATTGTGTAGATTAAAAAAAAAAAAAAATAATATAAGGACAATGGTAAGTTAAAGAAATTAAAGATATCAAAAATCATTATTTCAGTATACGAGGTCTATCAACTACAGAACATCCAAAGAGCAAAAAGTTTGTTAATGTACGAAATGTAAATTACAATGCAGGTGCAGATATATTGCACCATTTCCAATTACAGTGGAATGAGCTTCACGAGCTTGCAGAGGAAAATGCGGGAAAGGCTCAGCAAGCTGATACGCTAATATCCTCTATTTATGACAAGCTTGAACACGAATGGAACAGTGTTACATGTTTAAACAGCACTTTAGCCTATATTCCGAAGATTAACAATGCAATTCAAGATCTCATGGACCAAATAGGTAGCTTGGCTTTAGAGATGAACATAACAAGAGTCAACAAAAATGAGAATTTTTCTAAAACTATAATTTTTATTATATGTTTTTAAGGAAATTTACAAGAAATGTTTGAGGAAGTTGAAGGGGCTTTGTATCGATTGGAAGATCTGAATGAAATGTTAGATTTGCAAAGTAGACAGCTGGATCATAGATTTCAATTAGCTTTATACAAAGAAAAGAGATTGATCGAATTAAACGATTTTAAAGGTATTTTGTGATATAATGTGACATAATGCATTTCATACAAACTGTTAATATTTTTTATTAGTTAATATTTTAAATAAATTTTTTTTTTTTTTTTAGCAAAACTGAGTAAGGAACACATTGAGAGGGTTTCTCAACATGAATTAAACCAACAAAAAAAATTAAAAGAACGACGGGAGACCTTTGAAGAAGCTTTCAAAGAGGACCTTGAAGAATATAAAGCAACTGGGTCTATATCAAGTATGTTTCTCTTGTATTTCTTTCAAAAAGAAAAATATGTGAATCTATTAATTTATCTATTGCAAATCTAGAATTGCCAGTTTCTTCACAAGGCCCATCTTTGGACGAAATAGTGTTAGACATCGATTCAAAGATATTTGATGAATTTTTAGAAAATTAAAAGTAGAGAAAAAATCATGAGTGCGTGTATTATTGCAAAGTTATGATCTTCTTTTCGAGATAAAATTATATGCAATGAAATGTAATAAAATTCAACTGCATTTCTTATAATTAGATATTAAGGCTGTGACTCGGACAATTCAAGCTTTCTAATATGAAAGGACTTGTATAAATGAAAAAATTACCAGAAGAATGCTTCCAGAATCTTATGTATATATCAACGTCTATAAACTGGTTTTTAAATTTATTAAAACTTTTGTATAATCCTTTTATAGATATAAGTATATTTTGTTATTGCATTATGTATTGTTTAATACTTAAAGAGAATCCGATTTTGATCCCCATCAGAAATTCGTATATATAAACGTGTAGGTACGAGAAAAAAGATTTTGTTAAATTTTTTAAATATTGTATCGTGTTTAAATAAATTGATTAATAATCTTAATCACACATTTGCGTAAATTAATTTTTCATGTTTGGCATAAATTTGATAGATTTATCAATTAGTTTGGTAAAAAAAAAAGTCATCGTAGCGCCATACAGTGGAAAATTGTGACACTATCACATATGCGGCATCAATATCAGTGTTTTAATTCACAAATATGAATCAAAAAGCTGATTAAAAGAGAAATATTTATCAGTCAAGAGCTAAATAATAGATCTTCTTTTAGGTGTGCTATTTTATTACATATAAATCTAACAGAATTGTAAATATTATATTTTGGTATTTTTAGATTGAATTTGTGAGGTTATTTATCATTCCAAAGAACAAATATATTATTACAAGTGTAATATCGTGATAATATTTTTATGTAATTAATTTTAAGGGGGAGTCGACAAGTAAACAAACAGTTAACGTACAATGGACCCGCGTTTTCAGAGAAGAAGGAGAAAGGAGAGATTCTATGACAAGTTTCAGAGAGGCTTTGTAAATACTTGTATTGGTATTACAGTAGTCAGCAGCCTTTTTCTCGGTTATAAAGCATATGAATACTTTCGATATATTCGACCTTTGCATTTGGCACAAAAAAAGTTGGCCCAGGATGAGCTTTTGCTTGAAGGTAGAAGCATAGAAGTAGAATCATCAACGTAGGCTGCAATGTTACGCAGCTAATATAAGCAATTCTTTGATATATAATTGAAGGAAAAATAGAAAAGTTAGATATATGAAAAAATAATGTATGAAGTAATGTACTTCCAAGGATAAGAAATAGTTGTATACTTGTATACTGTAAATAAACTTAACATATACAAATTACAGGAATTGTGTAACATAAAATTAAGAGTCATGTTTAGGGGATCTTTAAATAAATCCGATACAATGCATACATTATTATATGTTTCATATAATAAATATAGTCTTGATAAATAATATAAATATATGTGAGAGTTTTATTATTAATTACTGTAGCATTGCCACATCTCGAGTACCGTTTCAAGTTATTTATAAAAAATTTAATATTACATGCAATCTTTCAAAACCATATTAAATGTAAGAAACTATCGAAAACTTTAGAAAAACGATATAAAGAAAAAATTATTTATCAAAAATGTCAAATATCAAAGAAAGATTAAGTTATATAAAAATATCGTATGAATAAACTAGTCATTATATTTATTTCATTTGAGAAGTTGCAATTGTAATTATTTTTACCACTGCTTTTTCCATAATGCATAAGAATAATAATGTTAAGTTTTATACCAGCAGAGTTTATTTCTTTTCTCTATTGTATAAAAAGTATATATGTATTGTGAAACATTTGGGGCCCTGAGTTATCTTCATCGAGATTGGTGCAAAATTTTGAACCTGGAGTTTGTATTGAATTTTAACATTCATGAGATTTGTGTTTGCCAAGGAATGATTGCACCAGATTCAATTAGTGCTAATTAATCAAATTTCCTTATTTTACATTACGTGTACTAAATTAATCAATTTGTTTTGCTTTACCACAGACATAAAGCAAAGAAATTTTTTAACCATTTCAATCTGAAAGGGACAGATTATTCTGTGAAATTAAATTAACAAATTAACATATTGTTGGTGCAATCAAACCTAGCACAAAAAATTGTATAATGAATAAAATACAAACTTTTATAAATGATTAAGAGAATGTATACAATGTGCATTATATATAGTCTATTTTCTATTTATAGACATAAACAGGGCGCGGGATAAACTCGATGATGTGTAATGTTTCTGTGAGCATTATATACAAACATGACTACCTCCACTAAGATTCTCTCACGCATAAGAAAACACATCTACTTACATTAAACATTTGTATAAAATGCATAGCAAATTACCATTTAATTCAAACATAATGAGTCTTATTAAATTTAATACACTCGCATTTGTGTCTTGCACAATACTGAAATATATAAAATTAATTAATCCTAAGAAATATATAAAAACAGCAATATATCTAGTTATTTTCAGAATTATTATAGTTATATAAATTTGCAATAAATATGATATTTACATTGAATTTTAAGGGCATGATATATTTCAATGATATATTCTTTTAATATTTCGAAAATTTTATCAAATGGTTTTTTCTATATTATATCATTTAGATAATAGTTAATAAGATATTTACTAAAAATAGTAACAATCCTTTTTGTCTTACTTTATCATCATATTATACCGCTAATGACAGAAATATAAATTTTTACATATATAATTTTTTTCTTTTCATTAATTTAAAAATAATGGAAGAATAATCGTCAGCAACAATTAAGATGTTGTCTTATGCGAAATCTGTATATTAAATAAAAATTTTATGTCTACTATTTACATATGTATCGATCAAGTACACAACTTATATTTTCGAAAACAATCATATTTATGAAAGTACGACGAATGACAACAGTAGTTTTCCAAATATAGCATTATCAATACAGCAATATATCCCTGCTTTTTATGTTAAATATATATTCTTTGCTGTATAATGGACACAATTTGTACTCTTGACAGTTCCACTTATAGTATATTTCCCAATAATGCACTTTGGGAAATTCAGACATGATATATGTGTATTTGTGTGTGTATATATAAATATATATGAAATTAAATGATTTATATTCATACTCTATTTCACACAAATATTCTATAGTTCATTATATATTATTAGAAAGTATAAATTTTATTTCAAAATTATGTGCTATAATTAAATAAAATTTATGTGCTTAATATAATATTATTTTGAAATATATTTTTTTTTTTATTAAATTCGTACCTTTGCATAAAAAATAGATGTGTAGTCAAAAATTTAAGAATGAAAAGGAAAATTATGTATACTTACATATAATACAGACTGTATACTTGGATATGTATGTATGTAGATCAATGTCATCAATTATCAAAATCATTATAAAAATTATCACTCTGCATAAGATATTTAAGAAAAAAATATCAGATTTGTAGCCATATTTAACAGCTGAAAAGCTACTGTGTAAATTATATAGAAGACAATGCATTTTCTATACAAAGTGGTAGCGTTTATACATTTATTTCTTAAGCAAGAAACAAAAATAAAAATTTAAAAAAATTATAAAAATTTCAACTGAAAATACATAATCATCTTCAAAATAATAATATTATGTTAAGCACATAAAATTTATTTAATTATAACACATAATTTTGAAATGAAATCTGTACTGACAGATATTCAATGATATATACATAATGAGTGATTGAACATTTGTGAAACAAAGTATAAAGCATTTTATATAAAATCATATTTATACACATAACACATACAATGTCTATAAATATTTTTCCAAACTGCACTATTGGAAAATATGCTATAAGTAGAACCATCAAGAGTATAAATCATATCCATTATATAGCAAAGAATATATATTAAAAAAATACATATAAAAAAGTGAAGATGTATTTCATACTCAATAGTATAAACAGTTCCACTTAATGTAGAAAACAGTGCCTTCTATTAATTTAGATAGTTATTTTATTGCTGTTAAAGATGGCAAGAAATTAGTGACATATTTTTTCTTTAAATGCAAAATAATTTGTAATAGAACGTTGACATTATCTACATGTATATGTATCTATGTACACAATTTGTATATGTGTGTTTATGTGGATGTATATGTATACATATATACATACACATAAATATATATATATATATATATATATATATATATATATATATATTCCAAATTAAAAATAGGTATTGCTGCCGATTCGCCGCAATTTGTTTAAAAATAATTTTACAAAAAATACATTTTACAGTTTGTACCATAGCTACAGTGCTAAACGAAATGTCTCTCATAGACGTTGAAAGTTTAACGAATTATTTCACATGCAGCATGAAAATCGCTTACAGTATGGTAGCATTAGAAAATTCTAATCTTATAAAGTTTATATTTGAAAATCGAATACTTGCACAAACCCTGTAGCCCGTAGGCTAGAAACATTCTGGAAAACAGTCGCTTTGTTACTAATAGGTAGACGATTATGAATTGTTCGATGTTGAATTAGAGTTTGACATCGATTCCACGCGCATTGAATCGATCCTGGCAACGATTTTTAACGCGGGACCTAACTTGATGCTCATGGCCGACATGAGATGATCCTCCTTTAGCAACATAAGAGCTTGACCATCAATTTCCTGAATAGCAAAGTCCTCTGCATAATCGGCGCATCCCGGTAGACCACGTATAAAATCACACACTTCACCTACCTATGCATAAAAAATACAGTAATTTTTAATAAATTTTACTGCTTGCGTTAAACTGATTTTTTCCTGCATATATCATATCTCATATATCATATAAATATAGATATAGGTATATAAAGATATCAAAATATTCATTTACCGTCCATTTAACTGGATTTACTTTCGGCAGTGATTCATCGGCGGAAGAAGTAGTTGTAGATAATGACCTCTCTTCACCGTTCTTCTTCATCATGTCATTATCGACAGTTTTAGTTTCAGTCTCTATCTCAGTCCACTGTTTTTCCATACCATCGCGATCTCGCGTTTCCCGTTTTTTACTGCAGATAAGACATGAAATAGTTTTCATTTCATTAAAAGAATACTATTGCAATAAATATTTACGAAAATATCATTGAACAAAACAATTTCTTTTTATATTATTAATATACAAAATATGGCGCTCACCTCTTTGCACATATTGATGAGCAAAACCGTTTCTCTTTTTTCAGCTTGACGTTCTGTTCATCAACTGCATTGCCACAGCTTTCGCATTTACTGACTTGCCCATTGGCTCCATCTTCTTCATTCGAATAATTAGGACAATGTTTCTTCTCTATATACACATACAATTTAAATTTTGCGTTTAAAAAAATGGATTTAAAACATAGTATTAATCATTCACAAACATAATTTACTTACTCGGAGGTTCTTCATGAGTTTCCCTCTCTGTAGCTGTATTGTTTCGATTAAGGATGTTGGTAGTTTCCTGACTTACTGCGAACGGTTCTGATGCTGTAATAAAAATGAAAAGAAAAATGCGCCTCATATCGCAGTGTGGAAATAAAATTTAATTTGAGACATTTATGACTAGGGGAAAAAGAGACAGAAAAAAATGAAAATGCAATTATATCACGAATATCACACCTTCTTGTATCACAAATCCTTCTATCACATGGGTGAGGACCTGCGGCTTCACCATAGCTTTAGGCGGTGCTTGTTTATTATTCACTGTGATTGGGGTCGAGATCGCCATATTCGGTGACTCATCGCCAATGACACCGTTCGTAATCGCGTTGACTGCATTGGCAAGCCCCGCTAACGGGTTATTGCACTGTTTTTCTTCCATCTTTGGAGTCATCACTTCCTCTTCTTTTGTCGTCGCAGTCTTACATTGATCTCCGTCTGTACGTATGCCAAGAATTTATATCTTTATTTCGTACGATCAAATTCGATGAATTTGTCATTTATTAATAAGAGCTTGATTAGATACCTGTTATTTCTACCTGAGGAGCTGTCGCCGCGACTTCTTCCGCAGGCATAGGCATGTCTTCCTTCTTCAAAACTAACTTTACACTATCATCAGTTGCCATTGGAGCAATATTTGTAGTAGATGGGAGTATAAGGGAGCACTCAGCCTGTGGATTACGATCTGGCGAAGTGATCATTATAGCCGGATTGGTGTTATCATGCGTTGGCTGATCCGGAGTTGCATTCACAATCGGCATCGCTTGAACTTGCGACGCTCCATTCACTATTTGATTACTTATTATAGTTGAATTGATAGCCTAAAGAAATAAGGATATTTCATCATTTAATTATGCTTTTCTATTTGTGCTTTGAGAAAAAGGTTCGAAAATGTAATCAATAATTTAGTCATATAGCCTATCAGTTAGTACCGGTAAAGGAAGCTGTTGTACTGTCGACATCTGAGGCTGCTGCACTTGATTCATTTGTGAAGTGGCAGCGACCCCAACTCCAACACCACCTACTGAAACTACCGGCATTATGGGACGATCTGTGCCCAAGACAACGCCAGATTGCTGCTGTTGTTGCAGTGTCATATTCGCTACGTAATAAAAATTTTCACATATTTGAATATTCTTAAATATTATTTACAATATTCGTGGTAATATTATTAACGCGTTGATAATCATTCGTCGAATATTGCCGGCGTTTAAAAACAAGTTCTGACATTGCGAGACAATCGATGAATTAAATATATTATTATAAAATTAAATATAAGTGTAGATATTATACAAATATCATTCAAATACTAACTTAGACGAACGTTCTTACTCATAATAGGCTTAGGTTGTATTTGCTGTTGAGAGGATTGCACTTGTTGCTGATATTGCTGTTGTAGCTGCTGCTGTTGCTGCGTATGTTGTTTCTGTTGTATGAAGACCTGCTGATGCTGTATCGATTGTTGAGCTTGCTGCTGCTGCTGTTGTTGCTGTTGCTGCGGAGATTGCATCGGTTTGCCGCGGCCTTTTCCCCCACCGCCACCGCTCTTACCACTCTGAATGTTTTGGTAAATGAAATATTATATAATAATTTTCTATTAACATTATTAGTTTGACTATTGTGCTAATAAATATGTAATTCTCTAGGTAACTGCTTTGTCAATGCAATCAATCAAATAAGCTATTTCATAGCACTCAAAATAATCATGACGATTATTGTGTGCTAATGTTAATATAGTAACCTGTACTTGTACCGTAGTTTGTACTCCATGAACAGTCTGTGTAGAAACGGAACTAGCGGCGCGTATATTGGCAGCCTGCACTGCTTGCAAGGATGATGGCAGGATACTTAAAGGCCGCTGTCCGCCCGCACTCTGTTTACCTTGCTGGGACTGCTGTTGTTGAATATCCATCACTTTAGGTTTACCGCTGGCAGTTGTTATCTGCTGCACACCTTGTATCTGTTGCTGCGTCGCAAGTGCTAATCCAACAATAATAAAATACTTCAATTATTTTCCGCATAAATTTTTTTTATTAGCCTTTTTTACTATCATTTCATACTAAGAAAGTATTCAAAGAATTATGCAAAATATTAAATGATAATTTTGAAAATATTTAAATGATCTATTAAAAAACAATGAAAATACTTACCATTATGCGTTTGTATCGGTTGTGGACTTTGTATAAACATGTCCGGTTGCGTCGGACCACGAATGAATATCTGATTGGGTGCGGCAGTGAGAAGAGTTGGTTGTTGTAATCCAGCAGTCCATACTTGTGGTGCAAATTGCCAGGGTGCAAACTGCATACCACCACCTCTTCCACCAGAAGGTGTCCCGGCAGTGCAGGCCGTATACTGTTTCAAGATGTCAAAAAATTGAGTAAATATATACAGTAATATTTTTAAAGAATAAATATATGTGACACGCTCTAATGTCATGGAATAAACGCGTTTTTACTATGTTCACCTTTTGTACTTGGTCCTGCTTATTCGCGGATTGTTGCTGCTGCTGCTGCTGCAGCGAAGGCGGCGGTTGTGGTGAACCCAATACACCAAGTTGACCAAATACCAATGTTTGACCAGCACCAGGAGTAGCAGATGTGGGTACTGGTAAATAACCAGTAGGAAATCCTTGAACTTTGGTGCCACCTGCACCAGGATGACCACCGCCTTGACCGGGCGTCGACGCCGTAGTTAGCATATGAGGAGTGAGTTGAGCTGCAGATTGAAAAGGCTTTCCAGCTGTTATCACCTGCAAAATATATATTGTTTTCTTAAATCCAAAAAACGCAAATCTAGCATAGAAAGTCAAAGAGAAAAGAGAGAAATATCCCAGCGTATATTAACTTTCAATACACATCACCAGAAATTTGGATTCTTTTAGTACAAGAATCTAAAAATTAAAGGAAATTTTAAACTATACCTGAATAGAAGAAGGATTTATGCCTGCTGGATGCAGCGCAAGATTTCCTGGCATCAATAAAGGCGTGCCTTGAGTATTATATAATTGTTGTAAATGATAAGCTTGACTCTGCATCGGTTGTTGAATCACCTGGACTGCTTGTGGATGTGCAGCCATTGTAGTAATAGTAGTTGCACCCTGCTGACCAGATAATGTCATGGACACACCACCTACTCCTTGTTGCTGATGCTGCATCGATACCGCAACAGCATTCTGCAACTTTTTTAACAGCAAGATGTAAAAAAATATTAATAGTTATTTAGAAATTAAAATTACAAATGAATAACTACCTGTTGTTGAGACATGCTTGCAGCTACCTGTGGCTGCACTTGAACTTGAGTAGGAACGACATTGTGCGGTCCATTATTTTGTTGCTGCTGCTGTGCTTGCTGTGACTGTTGTTGTTGCTGCTGCTGCTGAACCTGCTGCTGAACTTGCATTTGCTGTTGTGATTGGACCTGCTGCTGCATCTGCTGCTGTGGTTGAACCTGTTGTTGCTGCACTTGTTGAGGTTGTTGAACTTGTTGAGGCTGCTGTTGTTGCTGTACATGCTGTTGCTGTGACTGCTGAACATTTTGCTGCTGTTGCAAATCGTGAGCTGCAATCATTATTTGCTGCTGTTGTTGAGGTTGTTGTTGCGACTGCTGTTGTTGTTGTTGTTGTGGTTGAGACGGCGAAATTCCAATCGGTTTAACATCTGTCATGTTTTCTTTTATACTCTTGCAAAATCGAGTACAAACTTAGATAAACTTCTTTTCTCTTAGAAATAGAAGTATTTTTTTAACAAGAGTGCTCATTTATACGTAGCCCTTTTTTTTGCCATTTTACATTCATTTTCATACTAGTTTCAATCTTTTCATCATACTGCACCTGTAATATAAAAATTAAAAAAAATTAATTTTTACAGATGTCAATATAATAAAAATATATATTATCGTTATATATATTATTTTAGATTAAAATTTATTCTAAATTCTTTTTAAAAATCAGATGTTTCATTTAACATTTGTAATAAATTTATGTATAATACAGAAATCGTAAAATTTATATTTAAACAATATATATTTCTATTTCATGTTTTAGTATACAATATTATTCATTTTTATCTTAACAAATATATCGCAAGTGTCTACTTTGTAATCGAATGACGGAACAAAAAAAGAAAAAAAAAAAAAAAAGAAAAGAAAAAAGAGAAAAAAAAAGAAAGTATGAAGTAGCCATTAAAATTGTGCAAGTTGCCCCTTAACATAACCTTCAGAGATACGCATATTTGCATTGTGGGGTCTGAACTTGACGATTATCATTGCCAGCAAGGCTATTACGAGTTTGATGTGCAAAAGTGAAGTGTACTGTGTGCGCTGTACATTTTTTTATGCCTGCGGAAAATCTTTATCGACCTAACGAAGTAAGTGTCTGAGAAAATGCCCATTTCTTGCCGTTGCTTTTTCTGTTGAAGTCGCGTGAAGTAACGTCCAAGATGATTGCATATGCAGTGAAGGAACAAAGACATGTGTGTAATTTCACCGATCTGCTCCATATATAGGTCAACTTATCGGTATTAATATCATGGTGCTTCATTGCTCGATCAAATTTCATTATCAACGAGGTATTTTCTTACAGCTTCATCATTACAGGAATTAAATAACTGATAAAACACAATTGATAGGTTATGTATCATGATTATCTTGTGATACATCAGAATTATATCACATATGCACGTAACAGTTAAAAAATATCATATCATTATTTTATATAGAAGCAGCTTTTCCGCATATTCGATATATATTTTGTCTAGCAATAATTACTCGCTTTGAAATTTTGTTTTGTTAGATATGTGTGATAAGAATAATGCTGAGTATCTCAAAACATTGAAGTTTTTTAAACTCTCATTGATGTATAGCGGAAGTATTGATTTCAGCAAATGTTTTTTCTAAAAGAATACAGAGATTATACTGTGCAAAATATTATAAAAATATTAATCTCTGTTCACAATTGATAGCCTATATATTCCTCTTACGTAAATGCATATTTTTCATTCCAATTTCATTATTTCACTCAAACATGATTGGAATATTATGATACGGTAGTTTTAATATCAGAATTTTTCATTTTAAATGCGTGATTCTTTTCTTTTTGCTTTTCTTTTGAAAATATATATTTCTACATATATAACATATATTCCTATTTCAATTTAAATGTAAAAATAGTAAAAATGTGCTCAGATATAGACACATTCAATATTACTGTAATAAAAATAAATGTTATTGCAAGTTTGCCTTCTCTGTAATCTGTAATAAGCATCTGTAAAGAATTAATAAGAATTAATATGTTGTATGTGTGTAGCATATTATTGTGGAATATAATCTATTCTCATCAAATTCAAATATCATCAAAATAATCTAATTAAATTTTTTTCATATAAAATATAAAACGTATATTGACATTTAATGTTCCAAAATCATTTCTTAAAATAATAAGATTTTTTTATACTTAGAAAATTACATTTCGTTTATAAAGTCTTTGATCAGTTTGGCATTATTTTTTCTTCAGAGAGAGATTTTTGTTGATCGCAGACTCTCAATGTTAGATATCAAATATCTTTTTAATTAATGCTTAAAACAAAATAAAGTTTGCATGAAAAGAATAAGATTTTTATTATTATGTATTTGGATGTTAATTCTCAGAAAGTCCTCGATTTTTAATTGCGTATAATTCAAGAGATCTTCAATAGGTTTGCTCTTTGAAGCTGTGTGCCTGTAGTATTTTTTTTCTTTTTGCTCTCTTTCTAAATATATAATCTAAATGTATATTTCATTTTTATTGCAGACTAATGGAGGAAATACAGCTACAAAAAACAAACCTAATATCTCTTTCTTTGTTAGATGATAGAGACGGCTCGATGTATACCTCTCGTAGCGGAATTAAATGCAGATTTCGCAGTGAAACTGGAACATGAAATGTCAATACGCGTTCCGTATGTATGAAAGGTGATTTGGTACGAGGCGTATCCGTCTATAATGTCAGGGTTCGATATTCCTCTCGATGTTGAGAAAAAAAAAAAAAAAAAAAAAAGAAAAAAAAATACCGCGTTTCGAAGGGAAAGGCAAAGAGAGAAGAAAGGAAGAAGATCGAGAGAGAAAGAGAGAAAGAGTTGGACGCCGATCAACTCGCGCGGTAAAGCAGAGCTCTATACATTTACCGTCACCTGAATAAAAACTATCACGCGTGGATATCGATCCGGTACAAAACGCGGGACGATACATATCCATTTTGGTATGCGTGCGTGCGTGCGTGTGTAAAGCGTGCGCGCGCGCGCGATCCAAAATGTCGCCCCAACCCATATATCCACCATAATTAATGCCGCGTTGATAATAAACGAGGAACGGAGGGGGTCGAAAACGGGGTAGAGAGGGGAGGGGGGCGAAGAGAGAGTCGAGAGCGAAAAATACGATTGAAAGGCGGGTTAGCGAAAAGAAGAGATGGAGGAGAAAGAAATTAAGGAGGAGGGGGGAATGGCGAGAAGGGAGAGAACAACTGTGCCAGGGGGACGGCTGACAACATGGATCTCTCTTTCTCTCTTCATAATGACAATATATAATATAACGGATGAATGATAATAACAATAATAATAATAATACAATATATTCAAGAAGCGCGCGATTTTGCGTGCGTGAAGAAAGAAGAGAGAACATGTTTCTTCCTCGGAAGAAGAGGACGAAACGCCCGCAATTGAATGCGATAAAGCAGCACACATGCACATATGTAACACGCACGTATCCGGTCGCTATAGTCCGTCCCTCGTGCGAATCCGAAGCGACGGTGTTACGCCGACATATTGAATTACAAAATTTAGCACCGTTCGAAGAAACGACAGGACGGGTAAAGCGAGACGAGGAGAGAGAAAGGAATAGACGCAGCGAAGGGGAGGGAAACAGAGATAGAGCATGCAGGATGTTGTATCAAACAATTGCGTGCGACGAGTATACCGATCGGACATGTATAAGCGATTCATTTAGTGAATATTTTTCACGCGTAGCATGTACGAAAGCATAAGAAGGGAACTGTGTACATTCGACGTACGACGACGACGACGCCGCCACGAGTCGACGGAAGCCTCAGCCACGGACATCTTGCTTTATTCAGGTACTCACATGGCGACTGCGCAGTCACACCTATAAAGCACGTTTCGAATAGGCCTGCGCGTGTGTGCGAATGTGTGTCGATGTGTGCGCTTATCTATGTATCCCGACACCGCACTTTGCTTCGTCGTCGCAGCGCACGATGCCAACGGCGTTGACGTTCGCTCGCGTTTTCACTTTTCACAGTTTCACCATTTTCCACTGTGCGATGCTACACGGAAAAATAAAAACTCGTCACGGAATCTCGTAAGCGTTCGCAGAGTTCTCGTTATCCGTTGCTGTTGCTGCTGCTGCTGCTGCTGCTGGCTGGCTGGCTGGCTGGCTACCTCCCTGCTCTACCACACAGTATAACACAACTACCTCCTCCCGTTATGCCGCGCGTCCCCGAAGAAGCTATCCCCATCCATCGTTGAACCCCTCGCCGCGCGTCGCCCCCCCCAATCGCGTTCTCTGATTGGTTCGACGAGGGACAAATCCCAAAGGCATCGTCTGCGCCGAGAAAGGCGGAGCCATCAGATATAGTGGCTATAGGCGCATGCTCGCTAACGGTATTCTCTACTCTAATGTTCTCTCTCTCTTTCTTTCTCACTCGCCGCCATCTATCGCGCCCAGTCGTACCACGCACACACGCGTACTCGTTTCTATACGTATATGGCTCTATAGTCCGTACCATATTTCACAGCATAACGCGGCCAGAAATGTACAAACTTTTCCGAGCACCCTGCTTTATCTTTTATTTTACGAAGATATAAAATTTTTAGAAATTTTTAATTCTTGTTTTTTTAGGTATCGTGTGTTGATATTACTTTCTTCTTTTTTCTCCTACAATTGTATCTAATCAATGTTTAGTTATAATATTTAATGCATTCTATTAACAATAAAGAGTAATTATATTTGTATGTTATATTGCTTGTTGTTGGGTATTAATACTATTGATATTGTCTTTTGATTAACATCTTTTTTTAGGAAGTAAACGTACGTGGTGAAAACTATATTTGAGATATTTTGTCTATAATTTATATAAATATATAATTTGATAATCTTTATTTGGTAATCCGCAAAATATTATTTTTACACATATGCGTTATATAAGATTTGAAATTCTATAAAGACGTAATTGATGTAAAAAAAATTTTCTACTAAAACTTTTCTATTAAAAGAGATGATGTTTTATTAAGGATATGAAAGAGAGAACAAATTCCTTAAAAGAGTTTATTATTGTAACATGAATCTATTAATAGTAATTTATTATTGCAACAAGATACGAATAATAAGAAATTCCTGTTATCACTGTATTGTATTTGTAACTAATTATTTATAGTGCTAATCAATACCGAAAAACTTTATATAGCAATGATTACACGATCAAAAAATGCTTAGATACATTATTTGTTTCATTTAAATATGCATTTTTATTGCACATACCATTTCACATTTTCGACAAGACATAATTATGACATGACATGGCATTATTACTAATGCAGAATGTCAATATTACTTGCTGTATAAATAGAAACGATTGTCACAGTTGTACTTAAAATATCCAGCTATATTAAAACGTATTATCAAAAGCATTATCATCAATTGCAGTATCAGATCTCATCAAAGGGTTTAACCTACTATAATTCAAACTTGTTATCATTGAAAAAAATTATATATAATAGAACGTTGATAACAAAAAAATAAAATCTTATCTCTTTCAATTATAAAATATCTATGTCTGGATCTGATGGAATTTTGACTACAAAATTTTGTCCTCCATTATTATGTTGGACCTCCTGGGTTTAAGGCGGACGAAACTAGGAAAATGTCCACTGTTTGAAAAAGGCTGACGTTTTTCTTCCGATGCCATGAGTGTTACTTGCAACAATGGCCACTTTCAGTAATGAAATAAATAATCTGTAAAAATCTGAAAACTTTATATGTAGAAGAAAGTATCCTCGTCCAGCCACAACATTTGTTCTCTCTCACTCATTCTTTCATATATATGAAACATCATTATTAGAAATATTAGAATAAGAATTATTAGAATTAGAAATTCACAAAATATATCGAATCAGTTAATTTGTACGATGATACATTGGATCGATTAAGATACGTATATATGATTTTATATTCCAGGTGTACCATAGCTTTTTTTTTCTCTCTCTCTTTTTGTACAATTTACAATATTTAAATTGATATCTAATAAATCAAAAACTATTTTTTCTCTTATCCAAGCAATATACAAGAAATATACAAGCGTTACGACATTATTTCTCGTCAATCCAATTATAATAAATGAATAATTAATACATAGTTGACGATAAATATTTACAATAAAACGTACCGATGTAATAATAGCATTCGATAGTATAGCGCCGGGCTCCACGGAGATGGTGGCACGTCCCTGACGCGATTTCTCTAAGCGCCGAGAAGTTTATGCTTCCCGGCTCGAAACTCGAGGACTCACGAGCCGCACGCGATTGGTTCGTCGCGACTCTCGCAGACATTTTCCGCCGCAATCGGTGTGTAGGTGTGTATTTGTCGTTGCTTTTTCTTTCTTTTTTTTTTTTTTTTAAACGTGACGATATACTCGAGCAAATCTTTAAAAAAATACAAGCATCTCGCGTCCTTGACGTGGCACTTCCATCGAAGCGTCGAGGAAAGCTCCAATTTTGATGCCGAGGCCTCCCATGCATAATGCATTCCGTTTCGCCCGAGGCGTGAGGCTCGCGTGGATCAAGGACGCGAGGAATCTCTCGTTATTTCGATCGAAACACCGGCCCTTAAAAAAAATCCTCTCCCCCCCACCCTAACTCTATATTTTAATACTACGAGATAACGTGTTAGAGAGTATCGCGAGCTATTTTATACGCAGGAGCAAACGTTTTATCTTTTCCTCAAAATATCTACTCGCATATTCGATTAATCGAGATAAATGTCGATTAAAAACCCTTCTCGGTGCCCCATCCCTTCGTGCAACGATGATTCCGCCTCGATGGAATTCTTCGGCGGATTCCAAGAGTCGAAAAAAAAAAAAAGAGAGAAAGAGGGAGAAAAGAGATACCGACGTGAACCGTGCAACCGATTTATCGTTCATCTCCCAATACCGGTCTCGGATTTCGACGCGAGACGCGACGGTAGGACGTATCGCGCGTAGGGTAGGAAGAGTCGCGCGCGGTTGTACCAATCCCAGTAAACAGCCCTGTATAAACATGCCAGCGTGCATGTGTTTGTATATACGTGCGTGTGCGTGTATACGACGGTCGGGGCGAGGGTCGACTCGACGGATGGGCGAAAGGGTAGGGAAGGGGAAGAGAGGAGCGAAAGGGGGAGGGGGGAATTGACGCTATAGTCCACGTTTATAGTGTGTTACGAACGATGGACCGTATTCTCGCATCGTCGTAGTTGCCGTCCGTCTGACAGAGCGTGGGGACACGCGGATGGGAGAAGCGGCCAGCCAATGGTGTGGGTCGCAGCGGGTTGCCACGGAAACAAGTTAATGATTCGGGCTACCACCCGGAGGAATTGGTCTGGCCGATGCGGTCGTCGCGTGTGGCGTCTTCCCATAGCGGGGCGCGTGCGCCGCGCTGCCTCTGGGAGACTATCTATCTTCGTCTCGTTCGTTTGTTCATTCGCTCGCTCGCTCGCTCGCTCGTAGCGTCGCATGCCTTCCTTCGTCGGCTCTCGATATAGCCGTGATCGCACACAACGATACGCGGTCGATGCCTGAATTGGGCGCCGCGTGTGTGTGAGCTTCGTTGAGAAGCTATATGCGTGAGGTGTACGCATGTATATGTACACCTGTATTCAGCTAGTATCGTATACATACACGCGACATACACATATGCGCGCCATACGCAACACATACGTTCATAAATAGAAGTAAAGGCCGCGCGCGCGCACGGCGCTTAAGTCGTCGCGACGATTGGTTCCCCTCCCACTCCGCGTACTCTTCCCGATCACCCTCGACGTTCGCTTCCCTTCTCTTCCTTTCCCACCGGGCCGTTCTTTCTTCTTCTCTCTCCGTGTGTCCATCGCGCTTCCCTCTCTCTACCGCGTTGGCTCGTTTTACTACCATCTCCTCCTTCCCACACTCGCCGCCTCTTCCCTCTCTCTCCCCCTCTGACCTCTTTTTCCCCCCCACAATGTCCCCCGACCGATAATATACCGTCGCATACCGTTCGGTGATATACGACGGAGAGGGGGCAGGAGTAGGAGGGTTCCCCATTGAAAGATTCGCTGTAGATTATAATATATCCGATGTCCGTCCGATCGGTCCTCGAATTAACGTCGAGAAAATGGAAGCAGCTTTAGCGAAAGGGGACGAGGTGTAATTGCTGCGCGAGTGCCATGACAGATCCGTTGGGTTAGCACGCACGAGGGCACCGGGCCATCTTCGTCGCGTTATTAGAGTATCGCGTTATTTGATTTGTAACATCGCGTTTAGCGATAAGATTGCTTTTCATTATCTGCACATATGTGTATAGATTAATACTGTTATAGTTTTGTTTTTTTTTGATTTAGCTTAATTAATATCGTCGCAATTGGAATTCATTATGACTTCATTATGATTTTTTGTTATATTAGATTGGATATATTGAAAATTGATAATCTTGTACGGTCTCTCCGTGATTTAATTTAAAGTAATTAGCGATGAAATTGGACTTTGATAGATTGATGACTAAGTAAAAAGAGATATATCACATATAATTATATACGCTTTTTTTATTAAGCGCGCATTCTTCGCATACTGTATTTGGAATGGATATAGGATCGCTAATAATATTTCAACTATTCTACACGACCGATTACGAGTTAACAGTTCAACTCCAGACGATACTCCCAAGACGTTCCTGAAAAATTATGAAACTTGTCATGCCACGTTGACTAAACATGTTCCCATAATCCCTTTTATTGTATATATTAATCGTCTAATTGTTTTACTATCTTCAGAAAAAAATTATAAGACAATGAGCCGATATTAATATTTATGAAAAGTAAAAAGGATTATGTATGTATGAATGTGTGTAATAAATAAAAATAAAAAAAAAAAAAATTAAAATTCTGAAGAAAATTTTATCTGAAAATTAACTGAAAAATATATAGTTTTGTCATTCAATCAATTTCGCGAAATTTATGAAAGGTTTTTGTTTTAATCGATTTTAAATTAAAAATTATTTGTCTCGATATTTTTGTTAAGGAAAGATCTCTCCCAAATTATTTTAGAGAATTTATCATTGAAAAAAATATCTAATGATTTTTTTTTTTTTTTTTTGATACATTTTTTTATACTTTTTCATTTATGAAACTTACAATCTCTTATTTTAGATAATACTATCTAACATTTTTTAAATGACTCTTTTATCTGAAAATGTCACTAAAGTAACTGTTTACACCTGTTTTCTTTTCGTAAGCTGAAAAAATTTCAAAATCTTTGTGAAAAGGTACAAGCGATTATATAGAGTGATAACGTAAAATCAACAAAAGTCCTTTCACTATCACTTCAAAAATTTTGACAACTTATTGTCAATACTCATATTTATAAAAGATTGCAAATAATTCCGTTAAATTCATCGTGAAAGTTCATTTTCATTGTGCCACTGCTTCCTTAAAAGGCCTAATGGCATTTTAACGATCCTCCGAGTATGCCTAGGCGAGTCGCTACAAGTGGCATTTCTTCTGAAAGGTGCCGTCCCCCTTCGAACAACATGTTCTCCGAATTTCGGAATTCAAGTGACATTCGTGTTATCACCGATGCCGGGCTTAAGGGACGACGCGACGTGTTTTATCGATCGGACACTTAAGATTTCAGCGACTGGATTAAGCACCATCGATCCTTCTATTTTCTACCCGCGGGGAGCCATCGGCCAACGCTAAAATTAAATTCTTAATAACACCTTCCCCCACGCGATTTTTCGCGGTCGCAAAAACCATCTGATGAGCGAATCGAATTATCGTCGCGAAAGGCAATTCTCGCGAAATCGAATCACGAATATGACAGAACGATTGATCGAAAAATCGCAACGCGGTTTACCTCAAATGTATAATATATGATAATTTTTTCGAAATTATATGGACAGAATGAAATCTTTAGAGTACGCCACCTAGTACCATCGTGATTTATATCTCAAGACTCAAATGTCATTGCAGAAAGATGCTTAATTAAAGAATATTTAAACGAGAAATGTTAATTGTGTGTATATACAAATATCGTTGGGGAAAGGGGAAGGGAAAGGGGGGAAAGGAGCGAATAAAAGCGATAGAAATAATTACGATCGTAATACACAAGGCACTTCATTTGCTTTCCTGTTCGAATTTCGAAAAAGAATTTTACATATATATATATCATGTATAT
>JBCAUJ010000075.1:5601256-5638077 GCA_038406275.1 Cataglyphis albicans | reverse complement strand
TGTTCGAATTTCGAAGAAGAATTTTACATATATATATATCTTTGCTTCTCGCGCTTTATTTATTATGACATAATTTTATATCAATATTGCTCGATAAAAAGCACCGTGTCGTTTATACGGATAAATGGAAAGTTACCATAAGATGCGTACAAAAAATACGTTGAAGGAGAAAAGAGTAGAGAAGAATAAAGAGTCTTTCTAAAAGCAGTTTTTTTACGGAACAAATGCAGTTTCAAATATAACAGTTGCTAAAGCATCGATTGCGCGTCGAGTTTGATTCGAAATTGGGGTGATCCAAAACCGCATTCCGCGCTGATTTGCAAAGTAACACGACATTGACCCCGTATGCAATTGTCGTGGATAAGAGGCGTTAAAATTGCAGTCGCTGATCAAGAAATATCGTAACTCGACTCCTCGATAAAAATAGTAACGAATCACCATTACCAGAAAGGAAGCGCGATATTTCGATCTTTGTTGTCTTATTGTCAGCAGAAGACAATAATGTAGTGCAAATTAAAATATTATTTTTTAGGCCATTTGATCTTGTAAAAGGGCTAAGCTAATCTCCCAAATATATTTTAATGCTGAACGAACTCTATTGGCGAATTCGCATGTTTAAAAAACTGAAATTTAAGGAAAGATAAAAGAAATACAATCGTACTATCCTCGGTATTTTTTAATGTTTACAATGAGCTAAAAAAAAAAAGGGAGAAAGCTTCTTGGAATTCTCTCGTTATTCCAATCATGTACGAGCATCCGTTACATTTTAGAGAACATGAAGTACACATGAAAAATTTGTCAATGCATTAATATATTTGCATATATTTATATAAATTATTCGTTACATTTCTAGAGACTAATCGAGTAACAAAAGCGTATTGTACGTTTAACTTATTCAAAACGTATATTTTTTTTTTTTAAATTGTAGATCGACTAATAAAAATAATAATTTTACGTCGAAACATGGGACATTTCTAAAGAATAATTTATCTCATAAATTCTCTTATAAAGAATTCGTCAAAAGCAAAAGTTTTAACGCTCTATGACAAAGTCTATTAGAAGACCCATAAGAGAGATGAGCGCAGGAATACGTGCTGCGAAAGATTACTTATTGCAGTCTCTCAAATTTAACGAGCGCGATGGTTTTGCGCGAACGTGACCCAAATTCGGTTCTTATCTTGAAAATCGCACCGCCCCTGGCACGCCATTATATATATCGAGAGCGTGGCAGAATACGCACGAATGCGTGATGATTTTATAAATTAATTGCAACGACGAATTGCATTTTCTGCACGATCACGCGCGTGTGAAAGGCACACCGCCGTATGCACATCCGGCTATAAATAGGCACGCTAAGATAGCCACGCCTTAATCACTGTAACCGCCGGTATACGGATAGCAGTGTTAACATTCTTCTGACATTATTGCGACAGACGGCGGCTGTTTTGCACAATCTTTATATTTATACTACGTCGTATTCCGTTTATGGTGCCACAATTAGGCGTTATCGCGATGATAACTGTAATGAGGTGATTTATGAGAGAAAAGTTCGAAGAATTTAAAAGGGCGTTTAAATTCCAATTGAAATAAAGGGAAACATATCTATTCGTAATCGTATATTGTAAATTCACAAATCGATTTCGAGATAGACAAGTTAAAATGAATACGGATTTGTTTTTTGTGTCAGATTTTTTTTTTTTTTTTATAAATATATAATAATTTTATGCCACGAAAATTGAAAATTGTTGAAATGGATAGTAGACATACATTTTGTGATACATTTGGTTCGAAATAAATATTTATCTTTGTATGGCTTATATTTATCTTTGTCCGAACTTATCTGTGGACCTATACACAGTAAAATTTTTTGTTTATTAGATTACTCCGTATGTTTCTCGTGACATTTCTGAAGCTATGAGATTATTCATTCAAAATTGAAATTGTCACATTTTAGAAAGATTTAAATATTCAATTTAAATATTTAAATATGTAATGTAATATCATATATTATAATTTTTTCAATATGTAAATGAGCAGTTATGAGATTGAAATATGAAGTAAAGCATAGATAATTTTTTGAACGTTTATCAGCTAATAAATTTTTTATATCAACACAGCATAGTTTTTTGAGTCATTCAAATTTTGCATTTTATATTTAGAAAAAGAAATTTATGACTAAATATATGTGTGTGTGTGTGTGTGTGTGTGTGTGTGTGTGTGTGTGCGAGATGATTCGAGAGAGAAGATGACATTACAATAGTGCGAATTACGTTTGAATAATGATGTACTATATGCGATTATATGTATAACGGCGATCAAATGGCGGATTCAATTATCGGGATCGAATTATTATCGGGTTAAAGAATTTTTTTTTTTATTCAAGATCCATGAGATATTAAAGTATTATAGTAAACGATCTACTAAACGTATTCGATTTTGAAGGGTGAGTTCACTCTCGCGATAAAAGAATCATTGCGTTGAATATAAGAAAGGTCTACGAATGGCCTACAGATGGCAGTAGTTTTAGTCGCGTCGGTAAATTAGAATTCATTGTATCGATAAATCAGTGCTGCGAACAACACGAAATTATGAACTGACTTTATCTATAAATAGCATTTTAAGAAAGTTTTGGTTATACAATATAGTAACAAAAAAAACTGTCAAAATGTAAACAAAAAAAATATATATTTTACGTTTATACTATTTGAAAAATTGAATAAATATATCTGAATTATAAAAAGAATTAAAGTATGACAAAATAATATGGTTTTTAATGTCTTCGTAAAAGAAAATAGTTATGATCAATACTTTTTTTATTTCTGACAAAAACTTTGATTGTGAACACCTCCAGAAATCAACTGAGATCAAGAAAAATGAATAATTTATAGAAAAAGAGAGAAAGAAAGATAACATTTTTCTACAATTTTTAAATAAATTTTAAAAGAGTAAGTTACGAGGAAAATCTAAATCAAGTTTTATATAAATATTTATTATTATTTTATACAGATACTTAGAAAATATATTATGTGTATCTTAATTGTGTTATATTTTCTTTGAATTATTTAAAATAATGTCTAACAAGTCTAATATACATTGCTGTAAACATGTAGAGTTTCAAGATATCTGTTTTTATATTATTAGAATTTTAATTTTTGATAACGATCATATAAATGCCATATAAAATCTGTCAAATGGCACATTTAAAGAATTTAGATCAATAGATAAATTTATTCTTAAAAAATAAAGATTTATATAAATAAAAGTGTGAAAATATATATTTTTTTATATCCTAAATTGTTTTTTTAAGTGACATTATTTTAAACTAATTTTTTATTTACATAAATTCAAAACTTTTTTATCTTTATTTTTATCTTCATATTTTTTAGGATAAATTTATTGCGAGGAAACAAAAAGGATGCAAAGCATGTTAACAAACATCGTGCTTCGACGATGCAACGACGTCGCCGTTCGATGTTCGCGAAATATCGCAGGCACGCGTCGTCGCTACGCAGCGAAGCCCGAATTAACGTCGATCAGGTATAAGATGAAACGCGGGCCCTTCAACAGGATCTCGAGCGCGGATATTAGTTTCTTTAATTCATTGATGAGCTCAAATCGTGTAATGACGAGTCCAGATGAATGCGAGAGTTACAATATCGACTTTCCCAAGACTGTCAGAGGTAAACGCGCGAGAATAGGAAGAATTGTTAAAACCGAATAGAGATTAAGAATTAAGAATTGTTATGATTAGTATTTTAAAATATTTTTTTTTTGAAAAAAGTTTGAAATTTTTAAGTCCCAAGTAATGGCATTTTGATTTTGTGCAGGTGCTAGTCGGTGTGTGTTAAAACCGAAATGTACGGAGGAGGTGTCAGCTATATTAAAATATTGCAACGATAGACGATTAGCGCTTGTGCCACAGAGCGGAAACACTGGTCTTGTTGGAGGTAGCAATCCCGTCTTTGACGAAATCGTGGTCTCCATGAAGTTAATGAATAAGATTCTCGATACGAATGAATTAACAGGTAAGGCAATCTAAAAAATTCAGCTAAATAAACGAGATAAAAATCTCGATTATTTATATCGTAATTAGATATATAATATTCCGTTAATATTATCCCATTTTATCTAAGTACAGTATTGAAAAAAATATAATTTATATTGTTAAAATATAACTTAATATGTTTATCAAACAAATTAAACAATAATTTTTTCTTTCTAGAGATATTAACAATAATTAAATGATAATAAGAATTTTGTCATAGTTAAATAAAAATGTGAAATAATTAAATATTTGCCAGGAAATTCTGAAAATGTACTATATACTTCTAGCACACATCTTTTGATCACTATTTTTTTCTAATTTTAATTTTAGTTTTTAATTTTATTGACATATAGCTTTGGAAAAATATACGTTTGAGAAAATAGAAAATAATCGCGATGGGATATATTTTTTCTTGTTGAATAAATGAAAAAATGATGTGGACTGCTAATGATGATTATTCATTTCTCACTGTTCAATTATTACACTAAAAACGCAAATATTTCAATTAGGTGTACTGACATGCGAAGCTGGCTGCGTTTTACAGGATTTAGAGAACCATTTAGCCACGGTCAGGATGATAATGCCTTTGGATCTTGGTGCTAAAGGCAGCTGCTTAATTGGTGGTTGTGTTTCGACTAATGCGGGAGGAGTGCGATTGCTACGTTATGGTAATCTTCATGGCAACGTTTTGGGATTAGAAGCAGTAAGCATAAATACGAGTTGTGGAAAGTATTATTATTAGCACTGAAAATTATTGTTTATTATGTAAATTTTTTACATCTAAAATCTTTATTATTAAAATTTAATTTTTAAAGATTTTTTTTTATAGATGTATAACATTTTTTCTTAAAAAAAATTTTTCCTCTTTTATTTCTAGTTCTAAAATTATTATTCCAAAGAATTTTGAATTCTTTCAACTCAATTAAAGAAAAAAAGATCTACATATGAAAGTAATATAATTTATATTTATTCAGGTAAAAGCAAACGGTGACGTCGTAGATGCATTGAATACACTAAAGAAGAACAACACCGGTTATCACCTCAAACATCTATTTATTGGTTCTGAAGGAACATTGGGAATTGTGACAAAAGTAGCTATACAGTGTCCACCTTTGCCAAAAGCCGTACATGTCGCATTTCTAGGTATTATAAATAAATAAAATAGTTTGAGGGTGTAATATATATATGGATATTATGCCATGGATATTATACCATGGATATTATGCCATGGATATTATGCCATGGATATTATGCCATGGATATTTTATGCCAGATTTAGTATATGAATTAAACACTGTAATTTTTCTTATTACAAAATTTTACTAATAATAAGACTTAATTTTCAAATAAAATTATGACACTTGCAGGATTGGAAAGCTTTGATAAAGTATTGGAAACATACTATTTGGCAAAACGTGAATTAGGCGAGATTTTGTCTTCCTGCGAAATGATGGATCGATTAGCTTTAGACGTCTCCATTAATAATTTGGGCATGAAAAATCCTTTGACAAGTCGCGAGAACGGTCACGACTTTTACATGCTTATCGAAACATCCGGTAGTCATTTGGCCCACGATGAGGAGAAACTTTCCCTTTTTGTGGAAAAAGCAATGAACAACGATATCATCGAAGATGGCACTTTAACTAATGAACTGACAAAAATTAATGTATGCAATCTAAGACATAAATCTAAAAATTTTTTAAATTGGAAACTTAAAAAAACGCTTTATCACTCTTCATTTTATAAATACTTTTATAAAAATTTTATAATTAAAAGTTCATATTCAGTTACTGTAATTGAATCTTTTTGAATGCAAAGAATTATACTCAAAATTTTAGAGAATATGTTTTAATTTGATTGTTTCTTAGATTAAAGATTTAATTTACAGAATATATGGGCACTTAGGGAAAGAATCAGCGAGGGCGTCCTGCGTGATGGTTATGTCTTCAAGTATGATATTTCCTTACCTTTAAAGTCATTTTACAAAGTCATTGAAGTGCTTCGAGAACGGTTATGTGATCCTCGTATCGTTAGGATCAGTGGTTATGGCCATTTAGGTATTCATAAATATATATAATAATTGAAATATTAAAATTAAAATATATTTATAATTCGGGAATAATTTTCTTCTTTTATATCTTCAGGCGACGGAAATATCCATGTACAAGTCTCTATACCAGAGTATTATGTGGATGTGGCTGCACAATTGGAGCCATTTATCTTTGAGTATGTATCACAATGTCAGGGTAGCATTAGTGCCGAACACGGTATTGGTATTAAAAAGACTAAATATCTTCACTTGAGTAAAACCTCCTCTGAGATCGCAATGATGTGTGATTTGAAAACCTTGATGGATCCGAACGGTATTTTGAATCCATATAAAGTTATAATGCCAGTTATGGGGGAATTACAATCCTAGAAATAATCTTTAAGCAAAAATAATGTAAATTCAATGTGCCATTTAAAATACATTGTAAATGAAGTTCTGTATGGATTTATATAATCGTTTTCAGAAGATCGCCTCTACTTTGAGGGATTTTTTAAAATATTGAAACATTGTTATATTGTGCAGAACTATTAATATGATATATATATATATATTCGATTACATGTATGTGATGTAGCGTGTAATGTTTGGTAAAGATTTGTTTGGCTAATCTCCATTCGCTAATAAAAGCAAGCATAGCATTTTGGTGACTAATTAAGTCTATCTCAAAATAGATCTGCAGCACAAGTGGCAAATGAAAAATATCGAAACATGTCTTGACAAATGAAAATGGAAAATGCTAAATGTCATATTTTTATAGTTGTATAATTTATTTAATATATGTATAATTTTTCTTATATATAGTTTTCAATAAAAAGATTCTATATTTTTCAAGTTGATCTTTTTTCTTGTTTTCTTTTCTCTCTATGAATATTTTCATAAAATTTAAGTTCTTCATTATAAAATTAAAGAAAACGCTTCAAGAGAAAATTTATTCATACTTGCATTAATCATAAAAAATTTTTTTAATTCTGAGAAAGTTATTAAATATAAAATATTTTTTCTTTAAATTCATCTAATCTATAAACTGAAAAAATATAATTATCACATTGTTTAGATATTTCATCATTTATATTTTTTTTATAAAAATGTTTCTTTTATAACCTATTTAATATGCGTTTGATACTATGTTTGATATGCGTCATTAGCATGTAATATACATACTAAGTGTATTCAAAAACGTTCGAATTCTACAGAAATGTCTACATGCAATGTTTTCTTTTAGAATCGAACTTTTAGATTCGAATTTTTATTCGAATTATGTAATTTTTTCGCGAATGATGTAGATCATTTGTAAGTGAGCTTCGACTAGGGCGATTGATATCGCTAGAAATTACGAGAATATCCTCGCAAAATCCACGAACGCAAAAGAAACGGTTGATTCTACAGCGAATGCGAATAATAAGCGCATGCGCATCGTAAAGTCGAATAGTCTGGAAAAGAGCGGCAAACCAAATATAAATAAGCGAGGCAGCTTCTACTGCGCAGTTAGTCTCAGCAATTCGCGATCGGAGGATCGTCGTCAACTTTACAGTGACAATATTCTTATTGCGCACCTTGATAAGTAATTTTACGTAGTGCCAATCGAACATTTGTATTGTTTTGAAGGACGTGAGTGACTTCTGGTAATAAAAAGTACGTATACAATAATTCACCTTGTCGAATTCGTCGTACGATAATTACTCAACGATAATACGAAATTACGTAAATTAATCAGACTCTGTTGAGTTTAATATTAAAAATATGAAATTTTTTTATATAAAAAAGATTGATCATTTATATTTTGTATAGAGCTATAATTATAATTCGTGAGAGAATTTTCACAAGTTTTCATTTTCAAGTTGTATGGATTTTTGAAGATATATGTTGCGATTATTATTTGGATAATTTATTTATAGTATTATAATAAATTTTTTATAAAATGATAAAATATTTTTTTTATAAATTCGATTTTACTTTAATTATTTGACTTATGCTTTCTCATTTAAGTTTCTATTACTTTCAGTTCATTGTTTTTTACTGCGAATTCTTAAAGTTCTTACAAATTTATTTTAATTTAAATTTAAATTATATGGAAAGATTATTAATATAACTTATTTTTTAAGCTATATATTTAAAATTATTTTAAAATTATATTCTTTATATAACTGTAAGATAGAAAAATATATAGATATAGATTATCTTGTTTATTTACTTTTAAAGATATAGAGATAGTATATGTAGTTATACCGAAGCTTTTTAATTAGAAATAATTTATATTCCACATATGGCAAGAATGGCATGTATATTCAAAAAAAATTAATCCAATTTTAGGAAATCATGGCCCTGATATCACGAGATATATTTCGTAATTGGTGGGATGATATGGACCGCTGGCACCGCGAGGTGGAGGATAATTTTGGACAATTAAATTTGCGGCACAATGATATCTGGAGATCGCCATCCCCGTTGTTCCGTCCGTGGCGTGACTTATTCGAAAACATGGATCGCCAAGTGGGTGGCGCGGCGACGGTCGAACACGACGATGATAAGTATCAGGTGATCGTGGACGTGCAGCAATTCGCGCCGGAGGAGATCACCGTACGCACTGATGACAAATGCATCACCGTCGAGGGCAAACACGAGGAGAGGAAGGACAGCCACGGCTACGTCTCGCGTCAGTTCGTGCGCCGCTACGTATTGCCCAAAGGCTATGATATCGGTCATGTGAAGCCCAGTCTATCATCTGACGGTATTCTAACCATTACTGCTCCTAGACTGGCACTCCCGGCGCCGGGTGAGCGAATCGTGCCAGTTGAACGAAGCAACAAGCCGGCTATCAATGCTGCGTAAATGCATTGATAAAAGCTTATGGATAACGCAAAAATGTTCCAGTCTTTCAAATATTGTTTAAATATTCGCACCATTTTGTTAAGATTTATGTTTACTCTGAATTATTTCATTGTCTATGTAGTAATCGATACCTATAAAAATAAAACAGAATCAATTAAACATCGATTAAAATAATTGGCGTTTAGAATAATTAAATGTTTTGAAGATTTCTAGATGTTTTTGCGACAAGTTTGCGTTATTCGGCTTTTTCGCAAATTTTTTTTTTTTTTTTTTAGATACGTTTATCACGGTCAATACTGCGTATCTAAACTGTAAACACCTGCTAATATATTAATCTATGTACATCAACTTGTTTGTATTTTATTTCTATTGTGTAAGCAAGGTCGTGAAGTCACGGTCGTTATATTTGATATCAGTTTGGTTTGATCAGTTGATATTTGATGATCAAATTGAGAATTGAATTTTTACATCGGCGCGAGATTTAAAAAAAAATGAATTAGCAAGCAGATCGATAATAATTGCGATCGTGAGTCATTTCGCGCGAAAAGATGGAATGCTTGTGGCCATAATTGTAGGGAATTATACATAATCTATACCTGCAGTCGTTGCCAAGCTCTTGCAAATGCGGTATCGGTTGGAGTGCGAATAATATAGCATTGCAACGAGATTACATAACGTTGCGAAATATAACCTTGGATTCGTTAGAAATTATACTTTGCTATTAATTTCAATTTATGTCGTCAAGATTTGCTCTTTAAATGTATTAAATTGCTATTGTTTCTAAGAAGCTTGTCGCTTTTACGTAATAATTCGTATAGTTTCTTGTATTATCATTAGCTCGATGATTCTTAATTTAGGGTTCGTACTTATATGTTCAAATATTATTTACATAACTTTTTTTTAGCGATGAATGCGAATTGTACAGAACTGTCGGTAAATCACACGCTATCGATTACTTGTTACTAGCCAAAAAATAAAGTAGAAATAAAAATATAATATATTATGTAACATATTTTATATATATTCGTATATATATATTCGTTATATATATTGTGTTCAAGTGATGATTAAGTGATTCCACTTTTAGTACGTGTTAATAAGATGATTTTTCTTTCACGCGTGTTCACGTTTTCTTTCGTAATTTTGTCTTTTACTTTATAATTATTATAATAACTGTATTATAATAACTGTAATATATTATAATATCTCACGCGCTAATGATATTTTTGCAATAAAGATTTCTCTTTAATTTATTCTAGAATGTCATTTTGAATGACCTCTCTCTAAAATGTATTATATATAATTATTACTATACTTACAATTATTATTTAGTTTATATATCATAATTATAATATGCATTACTATTTATTTATCCGTGATTCTTACGACGGTCCCCGATCTTCTTCGCTATCAGAGAATGGCATTTGATCGTCTTGATCTGATGGCGGTGTTGATTCTTCTAAGATCGTTTCCTCCGCGACTACCAAACCCTGCATCCATCTGGCTTGCTCCTCTATCACTGGAATTTTCTCGTTAATCAATTTTTCCACATCTACCTTGTTCAATTCTTCTTGTATGCGTCTCTTCAACGGTCCTTCGATCGCGTCCATAATTTGATATCTACGAAAGCAGAGTTAGAAGAATGTATAAAGAAGATTCAAAGAAACAAAACGAAGATGTTTAATACAATCTAAATAAAATACATAAATGTAAATAAAATATTTAAATATTCAAGAAAAATCCAAGGAAATATATTCATAATCTTTAAGTGTGGATCGTTGCAATTATCATTAATAAAAATTCACAGTAGAATTTTATAGAAAATAAAAATTCGAGAAATCTTTATTCTAATGTTGAGTAAGAAATTTAAACAAAAGAAATTTATAATATTTTTGTATATTATTAACGATGCCAAGTTTCTCTACTTTAGAAAAAACACATTAGACACACGTATATCTCCTAATTCTCATTCTAATCTGATCGGGATTAAAATCGCCAATTACAGATGTTGCCTTTAGATGTTAACGTAAGACGCACATTTTACAATAATGATCTAAGCCATTATAATTTACCTTAATAGGTTCGGCACTATATTAACGCCTGCCTCCATCAAATAATCGAGCGTGCCGGCTCCGTGGACCCTCGCCTGGATGTTGCCTAGCTCGAGTTCTAGCTCTTCCAGGGTGGCGCGTTTTCGCGTGTCTAGTGACTGACTTAATTTAATCTGTACTCGAAAGTATTGTACGGTGAAGGATACAGTGCCAGCGCGAGACAGGAAACCGCCAATCACGCTGACCTCCCAATGCGTATTGCCCTTTAACTCCTGAGTACCGACATCCAGAAGTGCGTACACCTGTAATAAAGTCGTATAAATCTTCTTTTTGAAAATTAAATTAAAAGCAAACGTCGCCTACACACGCGCATGCTAAATTCCAAAATCGCAAGCAAATGATCTTTATGTAACATTATGCCACGATCGCGTTGCAATTATGATAATAATGCAACTGCGCATTAGTAATACATAGTCTTTTTTTCAAAAAGATTCTTAGATAGAATTTATTTAAATTCGATTTATTCATCTAAATTATACACGACAATTTATTCATCTATATTAATGCCATTTTTTTTTAAAGCGGAATTTTTCTGCGTTTATAGTATACATATCTATTCCCGTAATATTTTTATATACAAATACTTTTAAAACTCTTCAATTGAGATATCCCGTTTAACTATTATAGATTTTCTTAAAAACCACACTCACAATTCCATTCTCCAAAGTGATCGTTATGTTGCCCATGCGATAGAAACTGGCCAAACCGGTGATCCAGGTATGGGAGGAGGTCACAGTAAATACACCGACGCTCTGGGTGTAATCCTTCAATTTGTATGGGTCGTACCCCATTTGAGAAACCTGCTTACGAGCTTCTGCCACCGCCATGTCAAAGGGTGAAATCGAATTAGGGAAATACTGCGGTAATTGTGATATCTGCTTATTCACTTCGCCCCTGAAATATATTAATTTTGTTGAAATGCTTCAAATAAGAATAAACAAACTGAAAAATTATGTATTATATTATTTGATAAAAACAAAAAAAAGAAGAAAGAATATATTATATATTAAAATATGTTATATTAAAATATATAAATTTTTATAAAATATACTATATATAAGATTTAATATTTATTTAATAGATTCTTAGATTATATCAAGAAGTTTAAATAAAGTACGATTGTCAGATTTAAATTAATATTTTTTTTAGCATCAATATTCAATTATAAATTTTGAAGCATCTGATGAATCTTTGATTACTCGTGTATATATATAACATTTTCTTACTGTTTTTTTTTTCATTTATTTCTATTATTATTTTTCAACATATAAAGAGAACTATTGTTCAGGAATTTAAGAATATCATACCTCACGTTTGTGTTAACTTCTTTCAATATAAATGGCTTGATGCTGTCAAAGATAAAAGAGCCGACAGAATTGATGACACCTTGGAAGACCGAACCGAGAAACCCTAGATTTTTAAAGTCCAGGTCGATCTTGTTAAAAGTCAGATCCATGTCGATGTTCTGGGCCTGTAATTTACCGTCAGTGGCTACTTCTAGCCTTGCAATGCCCTCGACATTTACGCCGGTGAGTTTCACTGTAAAATTGCCGGCTGATCTTGAAAGCCATGATGCCAGTGTGTATAATCCGCGAATGTCAAGACTATCGATCCTCACTGCGACGGACACCTCAAAAATACATTTGCCTTTCATATTCATCAAGCAAAGCCGAAAATTGAAAAGATTCCCGTAAACACAAAAGTATGTGAAAATAATATAAATATGATAATATTCTTATAAAAAATATTTAAACACACTGTACAGAATCATATCATATATAAGATATTCCAAAATCATTAAAATCTTTATAATAGCAGATTCTTTAATTTGCAATAAATTTTTCCTTAACCAAAAGGTGGACGAAGGTCAACAATTTTTGCAAGTTTCCAATTTTTACCATCACATATTTTTATAATTAAGCTTCAATTAAAATTCCATTGAAGTAAAATGAAATAACTAAAAAAATATAAATTGAATTTAAAAAAAAAAAATATAAATTGTCTATAAAAAATATAAATTGCCTATAAATTGAAATCAACGCGCCCGCATAAAAGATAAAAGAATGTGTGCAATAAATAAAAGAATAAAAATTTTATAATTTGGAAAAAAAACATATAGAGAATAAAACGAGAGGAAGAATATTAAAGATTTTTTCTCAAAGGTATGAATCATTTAAAGAATAATATAATATATACAATTCTAGTCACAAAATCTGATAAAAAATATTAAAATAAAATATTATAAATATAATATTATGTTTCAATATCTTGTTTAATTTTTTATTTCCGCAGTCTCTTTTTGTTTAACGTTCTTTTAATTTACCTGCATACGAGCTAACTCTGATTCTACGTGTTCGATACGAAATTTGGATAGTCCGTAAACGTTGACTTGTTTAAAATTCATCGTGTACATAGAAAAGGAATGCTTCATATCCGGCACCGGCATCGGATCCGGTATCGGTGCGCCCGGAAGCCCAATTGGATCATCTTGCTGATAATGCTTGAGAATTGCACGAATCTGATCCCCGAGACGTTGCTCACCTGCTGCAATCTGAGCTGCCTTACTTTTATCTAGATAATAAATCATATATTATTTTATTCTCAATTAATAAGCCTAATAATAATATTAATATTAATATTAATAATAATATTAATAATAATAATAATAAATCAATATGACAAAAAATATAATATTAAAGCCATACAAAATTTTTAACTTCAAAAATTATCAACATCCTAAAAATGTATGAGACAAATTAATTTGGAAATTCAGTTATTGAAATTTTGAAAACGATGATTTTATTCTACAATAATTTATAAATGCTACGATTGAACTGAACCCCGTGAACTGTATATTATATTGCATAAGATGAATCATTTGCATGAAAAATAACGTGGGAATTAGTTCGTTGCAGTTATCAAACGATGAATAACGTCAATAGCTTTTTTATTTGTTTCTTATATTTCTATTTCTTATTTCTTATTTCTTATATTATAAAAACTTAATAGTATTTCAAAGTTCAATTTCTCAATTACAGTTTTAAATTACAATTAGAAGAAAAAAAAACTAAAGTTTTTTTGTTCACATAATAGTCAATTCGATTGAATCATATATTTAAGCAATTTACAGGAAATGTAGAGTTGAAGTTATATTTATATAAAGTTAGCGAGAATTTCAATTAGAAAAAAACACATGTTTTTTTCTCGTGATATTTATAATTTGTTCAAATCGTATTTAAAGGATATACGCGAAGTATATAAACTTTTTTTTTATTACAAAACAATTCGCCGAAATCATACCTATCGAAGATGAGATATCGTTCAGTTTTTTCGACTCGTCGCCCGCACATAGGCCACACAGGAAACAGCACACTATCAAGAGGAATGTTGTTCGCATTTTTGATTGAATTGAACGCAACTTGCACCACATGTCGTTTCGATTTTTATTCTTAATCGATCAATATATCAATTAATTTTAATTTTAATGCGCACACACACATATACACTTTGTGTCATTAACTGGAACTATGATCTTTCTCCACTGAGATAGATGCTTATCAGTGGACAATGACGTGCGACATGGAGCTCGAACGATTATAGAGAAGTGTATGCATGCGTTCTACTAGTCGGGGATACCCAAGTGAATTTAGTGGAATGATATCTCTGACAGGTCATTTTGAGGAGGCGAGGGTCAATCGCTTTATCTCCATCCGTGCCCCTTCCCCCGCCGCCCTTAGTTGCTTCCTCTACTTTTATCCACTTCTTTCTCTCTTATTATATATGTTCGTCCGATTCTCATCTCTCGTTTTAATGGCATTGTGCGGCTTGGTGCTGCGGTGATCGATTATGCGAAAAAGCAATCCCTGCTGACGAGAAATCACAGAAAAAATCGGATTTTACAATTTTTTAAAAATCTTCTGAGAAATAAGTATTAAAAAGAACATTAAAAAAGAAGTTGACTTTATCAAAATAATTAAAATTTAGAAAAATTTACTCGGCAAAAAGATCGATCCAAATATAGTAAAAATGTGGAAAAGAAAGTAAAAAAAATATGATTTAGATATAATAACTCTCCCCCTCTCCACAAACATAGTGTTGAGAAAAAGGAAAATGTAATATTATTTCTTTCTATTTTTTGATTGGCTTAGAATTGAAATTAAAATTGCTTGCTAAATCGAAATATCGAGATGGTCTAAGAAAATTGTATCATTTGAAATAATATTGCATAATATTAAACACATAACTATTTTGCTAGTGTGTAATATGATATCTCTAACTAACATATTATTTGATCGTCGAAAAAATACAATACTCGCATATGATAAAAAAAATAAAATAGACTTTACCTCTGCAATATTTTTTTGAAGACGCTTAGATTAGTACGTCGCATATCACGTTTTTAAATTCATCTTACGTCAACATAATTGAAAAGTGCAGTCGATTTGACATTATTTTTGTTTCAGTGTTTAATCAAGATAATTAAATCTTGCGCTTCGAAACTCCAAGCGAAGCACACGAATGTATCAAAAGATGCGTTCAAAAATCCTACTTTTTTATTTTAAAAAGATAAAGTATTGTTTAATTGACCAATCAGAGCAAAGAGATCTTTATGTCCTGATTGGTCAAAAAGATTTCTTTGTCCTAATTAATCAATTAGAATCTATTCTACTTCATAGGATAGGATTTTTGAACGCATCCATGGATTAGCAAGAATTGGCGGGATATTTAAATCATCACATATGCATATATCGAAAATAAATTTATATGCGAAATAAAAATGATAAAAAAATATAACTCTTTGCTGCAATGTATTTTTCGTTTGTGCTTTTATGCCTTTTCCAAAAACAAGACGAATAGAGATCTGTTCGTGACGTATAGTCACGTGGCGTGCAGATGCATTTATTTATAGATAACGAGTGTAATTCAGCAAATGTGATTGTGTGTAATGTAAGATATCTATCACATTTATGCTGATACAGGCGTGCGACCAATTCTTACATGACAGAAATGAGAAGAAGAAATATATGAATGACAAAATATTCTTCAAAATATTATGGTGTTTTGATGCCTATGAGCTATGTTGTAATTCCGGGACAAGTGCTTTCTTGTGCACTCTGAGAGTCAGATGTTTGAAGGCTGAATGTTCCCGTGACAAGGAGATGCGCAGCGATACTACTTTAATTCCTTGATGTTTTTTTACGATTCGCAATCAACGAAACACAAAAATTATGTCGAAACCTGACGCACCGAAATTTGTTATAGCGCTTTTTTCTTTCAAAGGGAAGAATAATGATGAGGTTTGTAAAAGAAAGAGAATACTTACCATTGAGTGATACTTGAAAATCAAAACAATATATCATCGTAATTTCCAAAGTACATTTTTTTAAATTATGCAATATTCTCATTCTTTTAGTTGTGTTTTAAGAAGGGAGATATAATAACAATAACTCAAGTGGATGATGAAGGCTGGTGGGAAGGTACGCTACATGACAAAACTGGTTGGTTCCCCTCAAATTATGTCAAAGAATATAGAATTCCAGGTACAGTGTTTGTATTTATAAATTCTTTAAATAGATTTAAATATATTTAAATTTGAATGCTTTAAATAATAATTATTATGCATAATTAATTTGGTTTCAATTCTTATAATATTTTATATACTGTCTGATGAATAAATATGTGCATAGATGGTGGTCATACGTCAATCAAAATGTCTCCAGAAAGGAGCCCACAGGAATCACCTGTCCATCAGAAACTTAATCGTGACATAGTATTGAAGGATATTGTAGATTCTGAGAGAGTAAATGTAGCAGAACTACAAGGTTTAGTGAATAACTTTTTACAACCTCTTGAAGCATCAAATATGTAAGTTATATAATAATATACAAAGAAAAATATGTATGTTATACCTTATAAAAACTTATATATATATATATGTATATATAGACTGAAGAAAGATGAATATAAACAGCTACTTGGTAATATACATGAAATCTTAGAAACTCATCAATGTCTATTGGCAAATTTAGAAACAACCATTTTACAAGGACTTTCTGCAAGAGTAGGGAACCTTTTTCTAACTATTGCACCAAGACTAAAATCTATTCACACTACGTATTGTAATAATCATCCACAAGCTGTTTGCATCTTAGATAGATACAGGTAACTATTGAAAGAGATATAAGATTAGTTTATTAAACTTATTTTTATATTGATCAAATATATTTATTATATACATCATCATGTTTTAGAGATGAATTAAATGAATTTATGGAGCGTAGTGGAGCAATATCACCTGGTATATTGGTATTAACCACTGGCCTTAGTAAGCCTTTTCGAAGATTGGATAAATACTCTGCTATGCTTCAAGAATTAGAAAGATATACTGAAAAGAATCATTCTGATAGAGGAGACACTCAGCGTAGTATAGCAGTATATAGGGAAATCACAGTATGATAATCTCGATCTCTATACAAAATAATTGTTATTAATATTTAATTGCATTTAAATTTGCTCATTACATGATCTGTTTTTATTGTTAGGATTATTGTGCTTCTATACGTAAGCAACGTGAGTTGGCACTTCAGATATTAACTAGTGGAATTAAAGGCTGGGAAGGTGAAGAATTAAATTCATTAGGCGAGATTATTCATGTTGGAGCTGTAACTTTGGCAACTGTAGATCGTAGAGACAGATATTTTGTTTTGTTTCCCACCACACTGTTAGTACTTAGTACCAGTCCCAGGATGAGTTCTTTCATTTATGAGGTATTTATATATTATATTTATATATTTAGAAGCACTTCTATTATATACTGATTTAATAATACATAATATGCTTTAATATACAATGATCTCATATTTTGTATTGCAATTTATATAGGGAAAACTTCCATTAACTGGTATTAATGTAACTGGAATTGAAGATACGGATGAAATAAGAAACGCTCTTGAGATTACTGGTACGATTATTATTATAATTTTATATATGTATCATAATTCTATCTTACAATAGATATAACAAATGTCATTTTGTGATTTAGAAAACAGTAATGAAGAAATATATAAACAGATACATCTACTTTTCTTATATTACAAAATGATAATAATTATTTTTTAAAATAGTAGTTTATATAAATAATATAATGCGATATGTATCTTTTAAGGACCAATGATTGAGAGTATTGTTGTGTTATGTGCTACAAAAGAAGAGAGACAACGTTGGATTGATCTCTTGATTCAGGAACAAGGCACTAGTAGTCTCTTGAAATCACCAACAGTGTCTCGTGTGAGTTGTCATCATCCTCCGTACGCGCGACTCTCGAGATACTTTGCGAAGCTCGTGAGAAAAAAAATCATATATCCCGAATTAATGAAAAAGTTGTTGTATATACAATATGTTTTGAAGCCAGACTTGAGCAATGTAAAAATGAGAAAATGCAATGTGACCTATATTATTTTAACTGCTAGTAGCAGTGGAAGATCAGAGTCGAACACATCCACTGAAATTAATGTACAGGAAGAACCACGAATATTGCGTAAATCTTCGTTAATACTAGATGTTAGATACGTGATAGATAATACTGATCTTAGTACAGTGGGACTCGCGAACACTTCTTCACTCACGAATTTCGCACCGAGAGTCGATCGCTATACTTTTGAAAGTAGTAAAAGTTTACCGGCTGTTTCCACAATGAGTCACGTCCTGCCGCTTGCGTCAAGCAAATCCTATACGTCGAAATTTCATACGCGCTGTAATGAATTTTGTCGGGAACATTTGGAAATTCCAAACGAACAAGAGCACAGCAGTTTAACGATGAATTATTCGAAAACGATCGAGTTTTATCCAAAGATGTCAGAGATTCAATATTCGGCGACATCCAACCAGACAAATAACATAAACAGAGAAACGTGCGCGAACACTAGTTTACGATCATCGGATTCGGGAATGGCTGAAAGTTATTGCTTGAATTCGTCTGAAATTAATTCCTGTTACAAGTCATATGCATCTAGTCATACCAAGTATACAGATCCTGTAAGAACGTCTCATAGCGAAAGCGATAATGACGAGAATAAATTTGAACATCAATGTATTTGTACTTCGCCATTTGGCTCTACACCTCGAGACAGTGCGCATTCTTTAGCTTCGTTCAAAAATATAGATGAATGTACAAATCTTACAAGATCTAGCGATAGTGATGCAAATAACGATTCGAATAGCGAGAAAAAAATTCAAGATACTATATTACCTTATCCTTTGATAAATTATGGAAACGTAGAAGGAAAGAGGTATACGCAACCGATACCGTACGCACATCAGTGTGTAATTAAGAAAATCGGGAGACATGTAGTTCGTCCAATACAGCCGATTATGGAGGAACGTGACGAACCAACTAATCAAGTGTATTCATCTGGACTATATGCTCATTGGTGGCTCAAGAAACCTATTCCGATATTTGGATACACGGAACAAGGCAAGCTTCCATGGCATGGCTGTTTCTTTGAGCTCATTTCAGTTTTTTAACCATTGTTGGTGTTTTTACTAATTATCATTTTTCATCGAAAATAGTATGCCCTTATTTCACAGCCATGTTGTGTGAAGTAAGCTATTGCTTTACTAACACAATATACATTATAGTATAGTTTTGAAAAATATTACAAATTTCTCTGCACATGTCTTTATTTATTGCATTGCTATCATTCATTTTATCAAAAATTCCATTCGTTAGGCATAGCTTTGGCTTCTAGGTAGGGCGTGCACTCTAAAGCGATACAATTATTTTTTTGTATTCTCAAGATAATTTCTAATTAAAAGTAGGATCTCAAAAAAAGTAGAATAAAAAGTTCTGTAATAATAGAAAATATTAATATAATTTTATATATAAAAATTATAACGCACCTTAACTAGATAAATTTTTATACTATGCATGCATAGAAATAATAGAAACACTTTAAATTATGTGTATTAATGTTCTCTTAAAATATTATAAATGATATTGTATATTGTAGCAAATGACCAACCAGTTGAACGGGAAGCATCAACGGCCGATAATGGAACATTGCACATCTCCAGGAATTAAGACACCTTGGAGTCTTGCATCATTAAGACCTGCTCCTCCCTTATATTCTCTTAAGAGTTTTGGAAAAATAGATACTACCACAGATACATCACGCCTACAACGATCATGCAGTAAGATTTATCTGTATTAAATAAGTATTAGATTTTTTAAAATCAATTTTTATTGTATGTGTTATATAGAATAGAAAATAATTTTAATAAATGATTTTTCTTGCTGATTTAGATGAACGACAGTTTGAAGAAGATGCAATCATACTGAAAGTAATAGAGGGTTATTGCCTTTCTGTCAATGCTAGATTTACTGTACATTCTGGAGAATCTAATTGTAAGTAATGAAAGATAATTATTAACTATTTATTGTGTAAACTTTTCAAGATATTTTATGTACCATAAAGAAATTATGCTTACTTTTTAGCAATGTTAGATTATGATTCACAAAAATCACGTGATAGAATATCATCTGCACATAATAGAAGCAACTGGGAATCTTGTAATGACAGGCAAGTGAAAAAAAAATATTATTTTGAAAAAATACTTGTCTTACTCTCCATTGTAACAAATATGTCAAATCTGATAATTTCTACAAAAATCAAACATTGCTTGTTTAAACTTTTCCTAGAAACATTTTATTATCATTTATTATTTTGTTATTATTTATAATTTAATTAATTGAAAAAGAAATGAGACACAATTAGGCAGAGATTCACAAAAATAGTTAATATATCAATGTGATGTTAAGATCATTGCATGTTTTTTTTTTATGTACATGTCAATATTGATGTATATTTAATATACAGGACATTATCTGAAACGGTTAAAACCTTGAAGAATCAAATGACGGACCTGCAATCACAAATGTCACTACTAACAAAGCAATTAGATGAAGAGAGAAGATCACGACTTTCATTAGCTGCTACAGTAAAACGTAGTATGGGAGTCATAGATGGATAAGAATGTCGATAACGTCAAAGAATGTATAATAACAAGATGAGTGTTTTACGGTAGATTGTTCATAATGTTCATATTTTATATGTACAAGTTAATTATAAAACGCATTATATATGTTGCGCATTGTTGGAATGTTTTCACAAAGTTTACTATTTGTTACATACACATACACGCGCGTGTATCAAACACACATTTATATGATAAGCATAGGATAAAGACAGACAATATATAAAGAAATTATTTATGTATTTTTTTAGTATATTATACACTTAGAAATAAAAGAAATACCCAGAAAATTGTGTATCATTATAATATTCATATTGAATAAAAATATGAAAATTTATTCAAATAATTTGTATTTAGAAGAAATGGCTCATAAATTATATTGTTATTTATATTTACAGTTTGACATTTTAAGTAAGAAAAGTTATATATTCATCGTAACTTATTTTTTATACGTTCCAATTCATTAACTCTACTTCGTGCATGTTCCAATCTATGCCATGCCATTTGTAATACTTTCTGGCTCGCATATCCAGAACCTTCGTGCGGTTGACCTATGACACACATTATAAATATGTTAAAAATATAGATATATATTGAGATATATACCAGATATTGTAAAATAAATATATATTCTATACCTGTAGAAACCTGTGTAAGATAGTTAATTTGTTCGCTCAATTTAGACTCCAACTGTGCGAGTGTTTTTAAAAATTGATGCGTCTGTGATTCTGCCTGCTTTAAACTTGATTTCTCTTTACTCAGTTCCATGCAAGCTTGTCCTATGTATAATACGTATATATATATACATATATCTTAATATCTTTATAAATATATTAATCGCATGTGTATTTCATACAGCAAGTATTTTACATAATTATTTTTGTATTTTATTTCTATAATTTTTGCGTTTTATCTTGTATAATATCTGTATGTACATATTTTGGTATACAAAATTGACATTAAATGGAAAAAAAAAAGAAAGCAATTAACAAGACTATAAAGTATTTATAACAATTACCTGCACATTGTAAACAAACTACAATATCCTTCTCGATAGTCTCCAAAATCTGAATTCTTTCCATAGGCGGTGTCATCGCGCTTTTTATTTGTATTTACAATTATTTTTTAATTAAGATACCTATAAAAATCCGTTATTAGAGACAATAAAATTCACTTATATCGTTTTAATCCAGTTAATTAATGTTCACAATGAAAAGACAGAAAAATAATATAAACAAGACTTACAGTAGGTTAGAAAGTCTCTTTTTATCGATAAAGGGTCATTTGGTGTTTGACAGAGAATCGATTGTATCGCGCTCAACTCTTATTGGTTCGCCACTTTGATCGATACTATCGATACTATCGCAAGACGAAATTGCGATTCTCGAAATGTTGAACTACAAATAACGAATCAGTCGCGTCGCGCTTGTAATCTCATTGTGTTGGAGATTTTTCGCGATTATTATCGTTTAAAAATGTGATTCGGGCGCGATTAAATGTCGAAAGTGTTCATTTTAACGTGAATATGCATGGATAATGTGGGCAATATCCGATATCCACCAATATCGCACGATTTTGGAAGTAATCGTTTTCCGTGTATGGTGCGCGTGTGTGTGTGTAAGTGCTCGAGCAAGTAAAAGTAAAAGCGCGTATTTCGCGTTATTTTATCGCCGAAATCTAATTCGTCGTGATAAAAACTGTTGAAAGTATTTGTCTTAAGATGAATATATCGTGTGCGATATTCAATATATGCCAATTTCATGATTTCTCGGAAGTAGTATAGTAACCGTGTTTCCGTGTATGTGTATGGGGTCGAGTTTAGAAACAAACGCGTATTTCGTGTTACTTTGTCGCCAAAATATAAAAAAAGTGTTTATCGAAAATGTTTATCTTAACGTGAACATGCCTAATATGAATGTCAAATATCGCGATTCCGTCTCTGTGTATGTGTATATATAAGGTCGAATTCGACTAAAGGCCTCTCCGCATATCTCATCTTATTTCCTCGCCGCAGTGTGTTTCATCGGAACAAAAATGCAGCTAATTGGAATCATCGTCGAGTATGTACATTATATATGTATTTTATTAGAATTTTAATGTCTAAATTAATTTTTGTTTAATCTACTCAAGTAGATGAGTCATTAAGACGTCATCTGACGTCACTATGCTATTTGGAAAAATGACACGATAATAGTAACATTCCTTATTTTAACAAAAAATTATTAATTAAAATTATTATTTTCTATGTGAGAAATAAGGATTCGAGAAACAACTATTGATTTAAAAATATTTTCGTAAAATTTACATTTTGGAAAAATCAAGCTTTATTTTTAATTAAATATAATTTTCGATTTTTATCTTTGTGCGTCATGTATCGTGCGGGAAAAAAAATTATATTCCCTACAACGATGTCACATAAATCGATTCATAATTATCGCTTAATATTTATTTCAATCTAAAAAAAATATATACGCATCATCCGATAAGGATACTATTATCGGTTGTGAATTTGTATTCGGGTATCTCCAAATTGGTGGCCGCCGGACCTTTTCGTATGCGACCGGCCGCGTCAAAGTGCGAACCGTGACACGGACAAAAAAAGCCACCCGGTATAATGCCGGCATTCGGAATCGGTATGCATCCCAAGTGCGTGCAGATCCCCACCACGACCAGCCACTCCGGTCTTTTGATCCTATCGTCGTCCGTTTCCGGATCACGTAATTCCGATATGCTCACGGCTCTCTCCTGTTCGATAATCGCTTGAGTCCTGTCAATATTAATAAGTAATAGTATTCTTGTTGGTCACCGAAAATAAATTCATCGACTGCACGGTGTGCGGGAATTTATTTTGAATTACGAAAATGTAAAATACGTGTATGTGAAAATTCAAAATAAAAATTTATCCTCATGAATTGTACATTGAATTTGAATAATGAAATTTAATTAAATAATATTAAATGGAAGTAGAATATATATATATATATATATATATTGAATAATAATTTTTTTTAAAACGGCAACTATTCAGAATTTTTGTTATCTTTGGCTTATAATTATTAATGTGCGCTCGATCTTTTACCGGTGATAGACAAAAACAGGTTTTCCGCGCCACTTAACGATCGATACTTTTCCTTCTGGTATAGTATCTAATTTCACTTCTAATTGAGCTTCCGCTAATATATCCCGTGAAGGCGACAAGAAAAGTACATGATGTATTAAATGAGCCTTGAAGGCATACAATGCAGTAACTCCACCGGCTGAAACGTCATATATATATATTTAATTTTGTATATTATCGTAGAAAAAACTTTTTTTTTTAATGAACAATGTACCAATAAACGTTATAAAAACAATATAAACATCTTAAATAAGATCTTTTTGAGTCGCACCAAAAGAGGCTACGCAGTTCAGCGCTTTTCTTCTCTCGAAACTTTTCGCAGCCGGTTTTCCGGGATCCTGCGAGGATTTTCGTCGATATTCTTCGAAATTAGACCTCGGTATATCAGTATGGGCATATCTGTACAATGTTTTGAAATCTAAATCGAAATAATATAAGAACAATTATATATAATGACTTTATCGTTTATTAAAGACAGATAAAAATGTCCATTACTCGTTACATTTGTATAATTGCTATAAATTTATAACAAATTTATAGAAAATATCTCAAAAATATATTAAAAGTTGATATTTCATATGTATGAAACTGATACTTACGGTTTATTGGATACGATCGTAGCAAAAATAATAGATATTTATCGTAATTCGTGATGAAAATATTGAGAATGTATTGCTTTGTAAAAGACATTTTTATTAGTAATAAAACATTATCAATACATTTATTATTATTATTAGCTTATTTGGCATGTATATACATACGTTTAATATCTGAAGTTTCACAAAAGTCCTCTGTGTCTTTTTTCTCACTTCAATTGTCAATAATATAAAAGAAACACACGCAAGCGTGCGCACATATATACATACATAAAAAATATATTTGATACCAAAAATTAAAGTTTTAAAGTGATGAAATTGAACTATTAAAGCCATTAAAAAATCATTAATAAATTTATAGACAAAAGATACAATTTCTAAATATATATTAAAAAAATAATATATGTATATAATATATTTATATAATAATAATATATTTAATAATAATATATTTATATAATATATGTATATAATATATTTAACATAGACATATATATATATATATATATATATATATATATATAAAATTGTTGCATACACAAAATATTACAAACTACAGTCTCGATATACACAAACTTATTAATACTATGTAATAATAGATAGCATCAAAAACTACTTTATTTGCATTGTTCTTATTAAAATATCTTGAATATATTCCAAACGTTGTTAGATTATTTGTATTATTGCTTAAAAGCATACTAACATGGACATGATCATCATGAGCACGTTCATTATACGTCCAGTTTTCAGAAAGCGGAAGTAAATCTGAACGTAACGTGGACGGCATGATTAAAATGTTCTTATAATCGTAGAACGTCGTATCGATTTCAATTTTACTGAATATTGTTCTCGATTCTTGTACAGAACCGCATGATGAGATCGAGTCATTTAAACATTGAACTATACCGCATGCACGTACGCCAGCTTCGACGGTAGCGTACAGACGAATACCACTAAAAGTTACTAAACGATATTTTTTACTTGGATCTATTGTCACAACTTCTATTTTAAAATCACAGCAGAAGTCATTTTTGCACATATTTTTTGAGACATTTCCTTCCAAGGAAAACGTTTCAAAAGCATTAATATTATCATGTATCAAAAATATGGTATCATTATCTGCTGTTGTGCTTGCAAATTGCTTCTTCCATAATTCTTCGGGTATATTCTCTTTTTCATGGTTATAAACATTGTGATCGTAATCTTTTGAAGAATGATTGTAATGGTCCTTATTAAATATCCTGTTCTTTTTAGGTACTTCAAATACCAATATTTTATCGCCTGTAGTTTCAGACATTATTGCTTCACCTATTCCTTTACGACCTGCAGAACATATTATTTTTTAGATTATTTTTGATATTATTTTTTACATGACAAATTTCTTATATGCAACATATAATAAAATGTAAATATAATTACCTAAATAAATTCCACTGCCAGTATTGCCAGAAGCAGGGTCATTATAACCAGAAACTAACAAATTTACATCTTCACTAAATGACCATCCTGCTTGTGTTTGTACAGCTGAAATAATTTGTAATATTTTGTTTTATACTATATTTTTAATGGAATTAAATTATCAGATAAAAAAAATCTATCATATTTACCTGTTAGAAATGGTGCTTCAGAAAACCATGCTGTAGGATATACAATGTCAGTAACTTGATGAATCCTTGTTAGTTGTAACGCAGGCTCATAAAATAATATATCAAAACATGTAAAAGTTCCAAATTTGACTCCAAAATCAGTATCAAAAATCACTATTTCCGGTTCTGATGTCACATTAAATTGTCGTTCCCCAAAAAGATTCGTTTTACGATATCTATTTATTATAATTATACATTAATATAATGTTAGGTATACATTGATTACAGTATTAATAATAATATAGATACCTTGCAATAATCTTTCCCATACGATCAAATACAACATTGCTATTATAATAAAACATCTTATCTTTTGGACATTTATCTCCAGTGCAAGGTAGTTTCTCAGCAATATTAATTACCACATAGATTGTATTGTTTCTTGCAGCACACGATATTTTTTTCAATGTCTATAGATTTTTTATAATAATTTTATAATAATTAAAAATTTTGATTACTAATTTTGTGGTATTAAAAGATCTTACAATACACAAGATACATACCTCACTGACTTCAATGTTATTGTCAATACAAGGAGTATAATTAAATGAAGCAGCGGGAATAATAGTTGTCCAAGCTTGCATTTCTTCTCTTTCAGGAAGTTCAACTGTTGTTAATCCATCTTCTGGGAAAACAATTATGTCAGCATTCTATAAAAAATATATTTAGATATTTTAAATAATTTTTATATACAAAATATGCATTGGCAAAGATATATTTTGTATATGAAACATTTAAAATTAATTAAAAGATATGAAACATTTAAAATTAATATTTTCTTAAAAATACTTACTTTTGCTCTAGCTGTTTTAATGTGTTTGACATAGGCATCAGAATTTTTCTTTAAAGTCTCAACACTATTTATTGCATATTCTGGATGATATTCTACTACAGCTGCTATATAAGTTGGTGAATCTGGTGTTGACACCTGTGTTGGTGCTGACTATGTTGCAACAAACAAAGCTATTATTTTAACAAGAATTGAGCTTCCTATTGATAGATAAAAGAGCGAATAATGACATATTTCTTAAAATAAATAATTACTATTACAAAATATTTGGAAAAAATAGATCTAACTACATTTTTGGATATAAAGTATAATCACATAGACAAATGTAGAATATACTGTTTCAAATTTAAGATAAGAGATTGCAACATGTATTAAAAATACACGAGTAATTTAATTGTAAATAAGAAACAAAAACTATCTATATTTGATTAGCTTAAAAAACATTACAAATTCAAAATAGAATTGGAAAACAATTGACAAGAAAATAAAAAACGTATGAATTGTCTAATACTCACAATAAAGTTGCAGTGATTTTCGTTAGATCCATCAGTACAATCTTCTTCTCCATCATATTTAAATATTAATATACATTTGTCATTATCACATTAAAACTAATCAGGTTTCTTGCATATTGTATATTTGTTAAAGAAATCTTTATATTATTAAGAAAAATTAATCTCATAATTAATTTACAAAAATGCAAGGATATAATTCAATTTAATCAATTGCAAATTTATTTTAACACATTGATATACTTTACGAGTCTTGGTACGATACTCTTTTTTGAATAGAGAAAAATACATATTTAAATATTCATTTATCAATATAGATATTTTTCTCAATATCAAAATATTAACTTACCAAGATTGCTATAACAACAAAAATTCAAGGAGCTGTATATAAGCAGCAGGTCTACGATACGTGCCATTGTCTGCAAAAGAAAATGTCAAAGTTTTATTGTGATGAAATAAACTAGACTTTTCCAATCAATATTTCACTGAGTTATTTGAATATACACATTAATAAATCTTTGAAATAAAAACAGAATTAAAATATAAGTAGCTGTTGTAAATAGTTCAGAATTTGATGCAATAGATGATCAGACAGAACTTTAGAGCTATGAGCATTTTATTTTGCAACATTTCATTAGAAATTTTGCAACATTTCATTGAAAAAGCTGAGTAAAACAGAATTCATATATGAGTATAGTATATATATATGTAATATATATGTAAAATATGTGTAGTATATATATGTAAATAATGTCTCTGATATAAATATTTGCACAATACTTCTCGAATCTGACGTGTCATATTCAATAAAATTATTTCTACAGATTCAAAATACGTAGTTGTCTATTTATAGTAAATATATATAACCAAAAAAAAATATACGTCTCACTATCTCTACATACTTTAGAGCATCTCTTATCAGCTCATTTCGAGTCAATAAGACTTTTGTTGCAAAGTCGATAAGCAAAAGCATCATGTGTGTTATTACGAACATTATTATGTACAGATCAAGAGACACAGTAGTGTCTCGTGTCATACAAAAATACGTTATGCGCATGAATTCTCCAGGCACTCGTTAGACAGAAAACAGCTGATGCATCATAGGAGAGCGCGGATATTTTCAAAGCATGCATAATAAATGAAAGGCAAAAAAAGAAATAAAAAGAAAATGTAAAAATTAAAATTATAATAAATTAAAATTAAAATTATAATAAAATTAAAATTATATAGTATAATTAAATATAATTATATAATAAAATTAAAATTATAGTATTCACCAAATTTTTTTATTAAAAAAAAAAATTTTTTTTAATATTAAGCCTGTATCAGATTACGAATTGAAAATTAAAAATTGAAAATTAAAGATTGGAATTTGACTAATCAAAGCAAAAGAAACTAAAATTTTCTTGCCTTGATTGATCAAATTTCAATCTCGAGTCTTCAATCACCTTCAATACGTAGTCTAATACGCATTTCAAATTTAACATCGTTGAATAATGTGCAAAATTTGCATAAAAGTATCATTGGAGGTATTTAAAACATTAATATACATTATTTCAATGCTCGTAAACAAAAAGAATAATTATTTTTTTACTCATGAATAATTATTTCTATGTAATAATGGTGATAGCGGTATGATAGTGAGTTGTGAGAAATAGTATACTTTGTTGCTTCACTATATTTTATGTTCACGAGTATACGATAGCTTGATTAAAAAGTAATTAGGAGAACGTCAACTGTGCGGATATATCTTTTAGATAGTTTTCTGCTATGACTATTTAATAAAGCATTTCCGGGGGATTTGCATTTACATAAAACCTTTTCCCCTGAAATCTACTCGTGAGAGAATATGCTGACGAAGTTCACACGGAAAGAAGCGGAAAATTTTCGCTATAAACTTACAATTAAATTAAAATAAAATAAGTTTTGAACATATCCAATATCGCAAGGTAGTAGTGCGCCTCGTTGACAGAAATTGTAATATAATTACCCGGTAAATCACTTTGCCAACTATTCGCGACAAGAGCGGCGTAATGCTTACTGGTGCACCTCGTGGCAAATTCAAGTTCCTTTCACGCTGACTCGGCTTTGCTCTCGAAGCGTTCTGGGCGAATGTTTCACGGCGATTGAAGTCACGCGCCGGACTTCCCCGTTTATATATGTATACGTATATACACATATATATGCAATGTGTATAATATGCTATACTCTCAAGGAAAGAGGAAAATTTTTTCTGTATTATTATGCATAGGGTGTCCATAAAAACCCAAGAGCATAGTGTGACGGTAAAATTCGTAAAAATATTTACTTTTTTTTTTTTTAATATATATTCCAACTATGAACAATTTGTTAACTAAATAGACTCAAAATTTAAACCTACATCATAAATGCCATGCATACATAATTCGCATGAATTGTTGATATTGTACAATTATCTATTGTTTGTATTAAAGTGCTAAAGTTTGTGCTAAAGATATTTTACGATTGGTCATATTTTAAATTCTTATAGATTAAAAATTAATGTTCGGAATAAAAAATTATTTTTTTTTTTATAATAAAGTCTTTTGTTACAATAGTTTCCTAAGTTTTAATTGCTCTGTATATAACGATAAGAATCAATACTGATCAAAGTTTTATATCTCAAAAGACACTGTCATATTTCGTTGCTTGATTGCTGTAAAAAAATAATAATTTATATCGGGATTAATTCATATGATAAGGATTTTTATCTCGCTTCGTAATACGAGCTTTTGTTTATTTCAATTATTGTATAATAATAATTATGTTATAGTTATGTAATAGCAATCCTGTCTTTTTTTTTTCAAAGCTGATGTAGTTAATCGTATTACGGTGGTAGGAAATGCTGAGTAAATCTTTCATTTCATCATTTTAATCTTACAATCACGTTTTTGTGTAATCATTAAAAGAATTAAAAATATAACAGAGATAAAAAGAGAGATAATGACGCTAAGATATTTTAGTCACACGATGTCATACGATAATGCAAAATATTTTTATGATAAATCTGTTTTTTCAAATATAAATACATATATACATTTGAATTTAGAACAATAAGTATATATAAATATTTGAAAATAAAATGTAGAGCTTTTATTTCTTGCGGAAATAAAAGGCAGACATATTTTTTCCAGTAAAAATTGCACTCAAAATTATCTCGTCATTCATTATAATAATTAATATACATATAGAACACACGCATACTTGAGGAAGAACATGGACTTCCAAGACTTATTGGCAGTTAATAAACACTTCTCCCAATTTTTGTAATGCCGATTTTATATGCATATGTTACGTAGACGTTAATTTCGTGAGATGGTAACTCCACTGATTTCTTTCCAAACTTATTAGCACAGTCAGCGGTTCGAATCTCGGATAGACATACAGTCTCGACTGCAAAATATGTTACCATCATCGGTGTACCGATCGTGAATCTAAAAGTATCCCTTTCGTGTATATAGTAGAATCTTGTTTTGTAAAAAAAAAATCTATGTACGATATTTTGTGTATATGTACATGCGCCTCACACATTATATGTAACAAGAAAGTTACCGAGAATTTCACAGGAAAAAGTTTTCTGTTAGTGAAGCTACAGACTCATTTGTGGTTCAAAATTGTAGTTTAAATTATAATAAAAAGCAAATAATAAAGAATAAAATCGGACAATTTTTAATTGTTCAAATAAAAAAAATATGCTAGCAGTCGCAAAAGAAGATTATTTTTCTGTTAAAAAAAGTGAAAAAACTTTTTCCTATAACTTCATATAACTTCGTCTTATAACTTTTTTCTATATTAACAAAGAAAAATATACTATAATTTTTTAATTAAAAAAGCCGATGAAATTGGAAATTATTTGTTTAATTATTATATTATTGCTTATTAATAAAATGACATTTGAAAAATGCTTTTTTTTTTTTAATTTTCTTTATAACAATGTCAATTATTCCGTCAGAATATATTCTTTATCAATTTATTTATAGCACAATTTGCAGATAATCAGAACTCAGAGATAACACAATATCATAAATATTTTTTTCTTTCCTAAAAAAATTGTTTAATATCAAATATATTGATAAATGAATGACTGATTTGATACATCGTATTTTTTGTAGCATTTACATATAACATGATCCGTATTCATATTCAGTATGAATTGTAAATTTAATTTACTTGTGAAGATATAAATTTAAACAAAATATCCCCAATAAATGAATTAGATAGTTGATATATGTATAACGTGTAATATAATCATGAGCACTTGTGGTATTTTTTTTGTATGCAAACAACAGACAACGCAAAACAACACAAAAAATGAAAAGCTATCTTAAAAATGTTTAAAGGACGATAAGCTATCTTTAAGCAGTCTTTTAAACATCTTTTAGGAACATGTGCTGTCTGGAAATAAATATCGACGCAGTCGGAGTATTAATCCTGATTGGACTGATTGCTATCGAATTAAACCAAGTTTCAAGATTGTTTGGTCCGTCGTTGTATCAAGTTTGTTTAATTAGTGGTCCTATGGTGATCATGATTGGCCCTGAGGGTTGTTAAGTATGAATCCGTTTTATTCTAATGAATTGAATCTTGAGATATAAATGAGATAATCTGCTTATTTCTATATTCTCTCTCGCTTCATTAAGCGATTAAATCAGTTTATAAGAATTAATTCACTTTTATTCTTCGTAACTTTGATGCCGGTAAGCTTAAAAGAATTCTAAAGCAGCATCTCTCTCCATCTCGAGTATCGTCGACGATTTATCGATAAACGAGATCGTCGTGATTTATCAGAGATCATCGTAATGCTTTATATTAAGAAATCATTAATGAAGATAAATTTTTCACAAGAAAGATAACACGTGACTCAATAAGTCCCCGGTCTGACACATATATGGCAACATTGTTGACAGACCCACGTGATTTCTAAAAAAAATTTGTTTTTCTTAGTTAGACCGGAGACTTATTGAGTGATGTGTTATATTATCCACTATTATCACTAATTATTTGTCTTTCGATTGTTTTCACTATCTGTATTGTAATGTTTTTATCTATTGTTGTACTGTTGCGTATACTTATCTTACAATTGCATTGTAATTACACATACACATCTATAACATGCTTTTTATCTTATATTTTATTTTAGATAAAATAATTATATCTACCTAAAAAATTATTTATGTTTATAACTTTTTTCGTTTTCAGGATTTATTTTAATAAGTTTATGTTTTAGACAAAAAGAATTTGATTATTTTTAATATAATGGCTTTTTTGTTATTTTTAATTCTTTCTATTTTCAAGAATAATTCAATGCATTACAAGTTTTTGAGAGACAAATATTTTTTTATAAATAAATATTTTTGAGATAAGGAAATTAAGGTAGAGAATATATAATATTTTTTTTTTTTAAATAACAATACACTAAAAACTAATAATAATTTTTCTTCTAATTTAGATATTACAATTTTGGTTGATGTATATGAGTTAGAAGTGCTATAGAGATTTTGACTCCTTAATGAGACTTAAGAATCTAATATTAGCGGAAGAAAATTAATGTTTTATGTGTGAAAATATTTGAAAACTAAATTTGTTAAATTGTTGCGTTGAATATTGGACTATTTTGAATTATTTTGGCGCTATAAACTTCGATACTTTTCGTTTAAATTAACATAGTTTCATCTACCATATAACGTATTCGCTGAAGAGTTAACTACATTTACATTGTTTAATTCCTTTGGGATCTTCGGCATCTTTGGAATGTGCACGGAAAAAATTTTCTGATTCTTTTTTTTTTTCTTCTCTTCACAAAATATTATTTAGAAAAGGCTTACTTTTTAAAAGAATTGCTTTCATTAACTTCGCGAAAACATGATTCCGTACGTCATACGATTTTCCGCATTGAAGTTTACCGCATTTCGAATTGCCTAAGGAAGTTTCACGCAATTTTATTTGTTAAAGTTTTCGATCCGAGTGTTACGTAAAAACGGATACGATCATGAAAAACGGATACGATCATACGATTTCGCGTTGATTTTCCATTTTTTGCTTCACGCGCAAGAGAGAGACAGGACAAAGAGCCGTTGCAAGTGAAGCCTCGGGAGCGAACAAGTCGTGTATAAGTCGCGGGGGTGTGGTGGCCCATAGGGTAGGGTAGGTAGGTAGGTAGGTAGGTAGGTAGGTAGATAGAGGTAGGTAGAGCTCGTCGTGGAGGTACCGTAGTTTGGCTGGTGCGCAGGTGGGGGTTGACGGCGCGCGGGGGAGCGTGGGGGTGTGTGTGGGGGGGTAGTAGCGAGCTCGTGAAAATCCATGGTGGGGATTCGCAGCCGTGAAGCAGCAGTGCGTCGCGACTCTAGCTGCCACGCGGTTGTCTATCAATCTATTGTCTCATAATCGGATTTCCCTTTCTTCCTGTTAGTAATCAGTGAGACCGATCGTATCTATCGGTATCCGATCTTTTCTCCTTTCTGCTCTCTTTTTCTCTTATCCTCTCTCTCTCTCTCTTCTTTCCCTTCTATCTGTCTCTTTCTTTCTTGCATTATCCATTCTATTCTCTTTCACTCTTTCTCTCTCTCTCTCTCTCTTTTCCTTTCTCTCTTTTATCTCTGCGAAAAAGATTTCCACCATTTGATTCGTCGCCGCCGCGCTATCAAGGTCGGGTCTTTCTCTTTGGTCCCCGGTACCGTATCATCCTCGTCGATCATGATACGCAGCGTGCCGTTGAGCGCCGCTTGAGTGTCGGACGCCAAGGTGTCGCCCGTGAAAAACGTGCCCTCGTGCGGTGTGTGAACGCTGGTTCGCCCTCCAACGGCGGGCGAACCGCGTCCGGTGCGCGGTCACCCTAACGCGTTTCCGCGGCGCACCGTGTATCCCATTTCCGTGAGTACACTCCTATATGCTCAATTAATCTGCATTGATAACTGGTGGTGATTATTCGATTTTCGAACCTGCTCCAATTCTGAAAACGAATCGCGATTCGGCGATGCCGAGAGGAATGCGGCGGAAAATGAATTCTTGTCTTTCAGAATAATTGAGGCTGTCGATACGTAAATAAATAAAAAGACAGTTAATTTAAACTCACATATCGGACGATCAAAAATTTATTCTGCGTATGATTGTCTGGAGCAAATTCGTGTATTTGATTCATCTCATACATATTTTACAAGTGTCCCAGGTATTAATGCGTCGAGTTTGTATTCCAACGTACTTGGTACCGAGGGTGTTGAGACCATGTATTTTCCCGCGTTTAGCAACGATAAATTCAATATTTGATATTTTTTTTTTTTTTTTTTTTTTATTACATATGATTTTATGTTTACACATATATGATATGAGGATTACTTGCATTTTTTATAAATATAATATATGTACTCGCTCTTTTATGTGTTAAAAAGTTAACTCCACGAAGTGCATAGGTTTTTGTAAGAAAAAGATGAACTAATTTTTCGCTGCTGGTGAAATTTATTATTTGCGCACCAGTCTTTCAGGGCACATTATTTACGGTGATATTTTGTCGACAGAACTTTATTACATTCAGCAAATTTGTTACGAGACGTACTCTTGATTAATGGACTTGGGCATAATTTTATCAAGGCAAGTGCATCGACACCCGTGTACGAGAATTTCTTGTCTGTATTTTTATTTTACTTTGATTAAACATTTTTTGAAAAAGAAACTTCGTGTAAACGAAAACATATTAATCAAGTTCTCTCTTCGATCGTCTTCCGCGTTTTTTTTTGCATCACAGATAATTAATTTGATTTTTAAAAAGAAAATATTAGATTATTCATTTGTAAGAGAATTCAATAAATTATTTGTCGGATGAATTACTTTGTTGTAAGCGAAATAATTAATTACCGCACGTTATTTCACGATGGACAATATCATATTATTTTTATCTCATGCAAAAGTGTTATTCCGTTTAAAATTGCGTATCGGAAAAATGGACTAGCCGACTTTTTTTTTCCCCTTTCCTCTGGCGAGAGGGACCCTTCGATAATCGAGTTGAGGGAGATACGCGTAGTGACGTACATAATGGAGTATGCAGGCCATAATGATAAGAACGGCTATTTCATTTCGCCGTTCGATCGACGAGAGCGGATGTGAACAAGTTTTTGCGACCGCCGTTGATGATTAGAACCGCCTTCATTCGAGAACAACAAATCGATATTTTACACCGTACATGTCACCCTTTTTTATAGCGTATTTATTTTAAAAAGAGATGTCGGCGCGCGTGGATTGTGAACTGAGATGGAACGAACGAGATCGAGGGTCTCGTTGAAGCTCTACGTAATATATTCACGGAATTAAGGCTTATCGCGCTTTATCTCGCTGATATTTTATCGGTCCATTCTTCAATCCGCAGAAGTTATCGCTGCATTTTTAATGTTTTGAAAGGCTAGACGCGGAATATTATCAAAACTGTTTCAACAAAGATTGAACATAGGATGTCGTATATAAACGATATTGAATGGACGGATATGTTATCTTCCTTTTATATAAATTTAGGATCAATTTTTTTACAACTGACGACGAGAGAAGAAACAATCTTATTAGATTTTAATGTATAATATTTTAGCAAATTAAAAAGAGGTTAATTAAAATTCCGATAAAATTAATTTTACTTGAAATCGAATAACAAATATTATTTCATCCGTTCGCTTTTAACTTACAATTTAAGAACCTATATTTTCTACTATATTTTCGTTAACGAGAATCGACTGCGAATGCCCAAGAGATAACGTTATGTCTGCAGTTTCTGTTACTGTTTAAATGTGAACGGAAAGGAAACGGCAAGACGTTCGATAAACGAATTATTGCGTCAGTGAATCTAGTCACACTATCTTCGGTAAATTTACAGAATTTTAATTTTTACTTCGAAAATTGGATATGCAGGGCGAAAATGACTTTAGTCACGCAATTGGAAAGAAATCAACCATATGCATTGTCTCGGCAATTTCGTGAATCTTTGTATTTAATATATTTTAAACTTAATTTATTCAAAATTGCTATATTCGAGAATATCGTTCTGATATTAGAATATCGTTCAGTTGCTAAAAGTAGTTATTATACTGACATATATA
>JBCAUJ010000075.1:5526006-5601156 GCA_038406275.1 Cataglyphis albicans | reverse complement strand
TATCTCTATGTCTACATACGTCAGTATAATAACTACTTTTAGCAACTGAACGATATTCTACACGAAATAAAAATAATCCACCTGCGAATATAGCAATTTTGAATAAATTAAGTATATTATCAAGTATATTCATATATATATATATATATATGAACATGGATAATTTTATCTTGCACTTAACGGCGCGTAATTCTCATAGGGCACAAGTGCTTATTAATCGAGTGTATAATCCTGAATGGACCAAAGTGATGTTGGCGAAAATTAATGAACCGTGAAATTTTGCCAATTTACCTTGTTCGGACAAAATGTTCGTTCCTCGATATACGAAACGAGTCTTTCCTTTTTTTTTAGTCTTAAAAATACATTAAATGATGTAAACTTTGCAATTCTAGAGACCTTGATGTGGACATTCGAGTCTCACCGTGTACGGAACATTTTACGTTTTGCCGAATCGTATTAAACTCGCAATTGGAGTTTAAGAGAAACGCGAAAGGGCTGCGGTTGACGTATGACGTATAAATAAATACAGACGCAAATCTCTAAGCGAGCACAGCCAACGAAGTTGTTGCGCCGTCACTCGGAGATTAAAACCAGAATAATTGCCGTCTTGATATATTCGGAATTACATTGCGGAGAGAAGAGAGAATACTAACAGGAAATTATATAGCGAAGTAAATCTGCGCGAGTCGAGCGGAAAAGTGTAAAAAAAAAATATATATATATATACATTGTATTTACGGCGTAGAAGGATAGGATGATCATTGTAACGATCACGTGCGCAATTATGCGATATATATTTCTGTGGCATTCATATCAAAATTAATCTCACTGAGAAATATCATCCTTAAAATGTGTTTTTGCGTTGATTAAATTGAACGTGCTACGCGTCGTAGAAACGCGTCTTCGAATTTTATACTGGATTGTTTTTCTAAATCAACGACTTTTTATGTCGTTATACGATTGAATTTATGTTGATGTACGATATTCGACGATTCGAGCGTTTGTTTAAAACACTGCGAGTAAATTAAACCGCTTAACCTCAGATCCCCCGCAAAGCCACTCCTGCGGCGAATAAATCTGCCAGAATTCCGATTTGACTTGTCAATTGATTAAAGGATGTTAGTTTGCATATTCTGTCTTTTTTTTTTTTTTTTTTTTTTTTTTTTTGACTATATTTCTTGACGAAATATTTCTTCTCGAGATATTTCCTTACTGAATATGCGAGACTATCCCTTGCGTGATTTCAAGGTCGAGAGCACGAAAACCACCTATAGTCAATATTTATGTAGGTCAGATACTTCTCGGTCGCTCCCTCGGCGACCGGAAGAGTCTTCATTAGATGTCGTTATTACACTACTCTCTCTTGATAAGCATATTTGATAAGGTACTTGATTACTTGAATTTAATTTCTCGGTGCAAACAAGTGTATGCTTGCGGAAAACTGTATCTTGAGAGCTTTTTCAATTGGAAATTGGTCAAATCAATTTGCAATAAAATAATTAAAAATAAACTCGATAAAATTATTTTTATACTATGTCTACTAATCTAAAAATTTTTATGAAGATTACGCATCTGTAATTAAATATTTCTTATAAAATGCGGTAGAGAGATTGCTATATTTTATTATACGTTTATTTATACGTATTTAGCATGAATTTTGCAAACACGTGAAGTAATAAATGACACGAAGCGTCGACATTACGCTGCGTGACTTCCAATGGAGGTCACTTTACACACCCACTATATGTATATGTATGTGTGTATGTGTGTGTGTGTGTGTGACAGAAAGAGACTGGTACAATAAAAGTAGTTGTATTTTGAAAAGCAGTGTATTTTGAGAGGGCGTGTACAGAGTGTTTTGCATCGGTCGCGTAAATATTTTAACGGGAAATTTTTCAATTTTTTATATGTATAGCATATGACATATTGTTATTTAGAAACGATATTTAATAGTGTACACAATTTTTGCGGCTAAATATAGTAGTTAAAGAAAAAAAAATCAATAATGACTTAATAAAATTTACGTATTGCAAAGTTAATCAGCTTGGAGTTAATTTTTTTCTCAGCAAAAGTTCGGACATCAGGAATTTTCAAGTACTTAGCCATTGAATATGGGCGTCTCCCGCGAGGAAGGAGTCGAGGAAGGAAAGCAGCTATAAACGATAAGACTAAACTTCTCACTTAACTTTAAGGGGACTTTACTTTAATCGAATTTTAATTTGAAGCTTACTCGTAAAGGCGATATATTACGTTGAATATTGGAAAATTGTGATGAACGATGGACTACTTTTCTTTACTCAAATCATTAAAATTTAATACGATTAACGCGAGACGCCTCCACATAGCTAGCCTTTTTTTTTTCTCTAGCTAACAATAACCTGAATACGCTTGTCTATTTCGCGCGACATCGATTTGTGGAGATCTATCATGATCTCGCACGCGTGACGTGCGCGAGTCTTACTTTATCATCCCTCAGACGATACTTGCATTAATATTCCGACGTTCGCGCGCGCGCGTCTGTCTGTGTACGTCGATCTCACGTAACACATGTATGTATATATTTCGATTTCCACGAGGCATTAGAGCGTTATTGACAGCACCGGAGCTGTCATGCCGGAACAATTGAGCTACTTCGCTTAATTGCCGACTAGTCCGACTAGGAAGTGGAACAAAATAGAATGCGGTAGTATGTTAATTATCGTGTCGAGATCGGTAACATTTTTTTTTTTTTTACCTAATAAACTTCCGCATGACGCGCATTCACATTCCGCAGGTACGCGAATTGTATGCGCCCTCCGGTGAGTTCCCGAAATTTCGGCTGATCTTTGAGAAGAAGATGATCGTTCCCATGTAGAGAACACCTGCTTCGGATTGACGTGCCAATCCGAGCTGTCGACCTCTCCATAATCCATTATTGATTACAGGGATATTAATTATACGAGCGTGCTCAGCGAGACATTTGCCGCTCGTCGTTGTTACATATGACATGATTCTTAATTTCTCCTGGGATAACGTGACGCAAATAGGAAGTTTATCGCGCGATTGGCGAGCAAGAATAAAAAATTGTAGAAAAAAAAAGTATTTTTTTTTTTTTTTTTTTAATCGATAGTCTTTTCCAGAGAGCAGCTACAAGATACAATTTTCTATTGATTTTTTATTCGAGGATGTTAAACAAAAAAAGATTGTTTTTTTTTTTTTTTTATGAGAAAGTGTACTTTCATTTTCGTTCAACAGAAATTTTAATTTTTTGTCTCGCAAAAGTTAAAGAGCTGTAATTAAGGTAGCTCAAGAAATTAAAAGGTGCACAGGTTTGAGATAAAATTTTTTTTTTTTCTACATCTTGATCACAGCACGGAAGGATTGCATCTCGAATGCTCGATAGAAAACTTAACTGTACGAGAAGATATCGTCTGATAAATCGCTATTTTCTTTCCAGGTGATTTTCACCTTCCGGAGAATGTAAACGCGCGTGGTCTTGTCGGACGGGCTCCACCCCCATCCGCCCTTTTCATGCTTCAATGAGGATCTAGGATATAGGTTCGCAATCCTCGAATTATCGGTAAGTTTCACAAATCTATCAATCGTCTACGTAATATTGCTTTTAAAGCGCGTTTATCTTCGCGTGGAAGTGCAAATTTCCAGATTTTAACCGCTTCTCTTAAACTTAGAGCGACGAATACAAATATCGCGTTCTGGGCGAATCATTAATCATAACGCCCGCGAGTCTTTTGCAGGATGCTGCGCCGCTTAAGTCAATATTATATGAGAAATGGGGCGGGGGAGGGGGGGGGGATAGAAATATAAACACACATCTGAGAACGTTGCCACGATATAAAATATAATACGCAATAGTATTTTTTTTTTTTTTTTTTTTTTTTTTTTAAATAAGAATATAAATATTTCCTACTTGATGTATCTCATTTTGACACGCAAACATGCAATTGACGAGAATTAGACGGAGTTTAGCGCGAATCTTTTAACGCGATTTTCGGAGCGTGACACTTTCAATAGAGAAGCGATTTTCTACTTTGAACTCACCGTGTACGTGACCGGAAATTCCGCGACCGTTAACATAAATTTTATTCTAAATACACTGAAAAATGACTGTGCGTGATTCGTTGTTGGTTAATGCGCGGTAGAACTGAATTTTCCTACAGGAAATCGATATTATCGATCGACGTACCCTTTCTCTGATGTAGGCAAATATAATAGACTGTACGTAGATTGTATATGGATTTATGTACAGGAAGGCTGAGACGGTTATTTACATATTTATTGAGTAAGTGATTTATTTATTTAGTATTTATTTTTTTACAAATTTTTACGCTTAAATTAAATATTTTTTCAAAACATTTTCATGTAAATCGCGAATTCAATTTCCGTAAAATATTTTATATCCAATCTTAAAGCGCGTCTACTACATAAAAATAAATGGTTGTTTCAACTTTTTCTTTGCGAGTAGCTTATCATTACATAATTTATGCGATGTATAAAAAAGGATAAGAGAGACAAAAAAGATTAAATTAGTTATATATATATATATTTTTTTTTTTTTTTCATTGCATTCTTTTTTGTAGTCCTTAATAGCTTAGAGATTTGTTAACCTGTTGTCGTAAAAGTAGTTTCACGGCCTGGTCAAGTTAACTTTATGGCTGGAGAGTACAGATATAACTTTATTTCCGTACAGGTATCATAAATCTTAAATTCTTAAAAAAGGAGAGAATGTTTAAGGGCCAACGAAATACTATAGTGATTTGTATGAGTGCATTTGTCCTATTATTCAATCTCGTAAAAGAGTAATGCAAATTAAATAAAGTTATATCTTAACTTATATATTTGCTATTTTATAAAAATAATATCTTTTTTTGAGTAAAAATAAGCAAAGAATATAAAAAACAGAAGTATAATCCGAAAGCCTGCGCATCAAGCGATTTATCTCTAGCTCTTTAAAAATTAAAAAAATCTTTTTCATTCAGGAAATTTTTTTTTTTTTTTTTTTTTTTTGTTAATATTACATGAATTATTATTTTTATTTCATAGAAATGACCATCATATAACATAATAAAGTTCATATACGGGACATGAAAAGTTGAATATTTATTCCCCCTTCAAAAGAAATATTTGTACGATATACGTATATGCAATCTATATGCGTTTTGTAGTTGGCGGGTCTCTTTTCTTCACGTACGAGTTACCTAACCGGAGACCACCGGAGTAAGGGCGTTAAGAGCCCTTAGGTCGGAGGGAAAGTCCAAACTGTAACTTTCAATAAACCGGTAAAATATCTCTCTCACGGATCACGCCGTATACTCGTCGTCACGCGCGCGAAATCGAACAGCCACTTTGATGCATTCGCCGCAATTCGATGTCGCTGCATCACCGCACGTGCAAGTATCTCTTCGCGATCTTTACCTTTGAAAAAAAAAACTTGTGTTTGAATCGTTTAAGAGTCACGCGACATTTTTTCACATCGGACAATCGTCCACGCGGGATTTTCGCTAATAAATGATTCCGCGAAGATAAGTATCGTGGCTAAAGAGATTTGTTCACCGTAAAATCCAAAATCGACTTCAGCTGAAATTTATCGAAAAGAAGAAATTCTCCCTCCCCTCCCTCTCCCGCCTTGAATCATCATTTTTATTTCTCGTGGTATTAAATCTAAAATCCTTAAAATATATCGTAATCTTATTGTTTTTATAAATGTTACAGCCTTTTATCTTATCCCTGAAGAGAAGAAATAAGTTTCATCCGATGTAATAAATCGGTAATATGTCACATAATTTTTTTTTTACACTTTAATCGTTTTTATGTCACTTTTATGTCTAGAATTACTGTATGAGCATTGTACGCGCGCGATTAATACAGTTAACTCGTGTTGTCTATCGATTTACTAATTCCAACAATAGCGAATATATCTGAGTTATAAGACGTTGACAGTCCGGGAATCAATATGCTCTCTCTCGGTCGCATTACCGGAATGCATCGCGCACCGAGATTCGAAGCGAATTTCCTCTTCCTCTCTGCTATTCTTCGTCCTGAAATACGCGCTAAAAGTTTATTTGCCTCGTCGAATTATTTATCATGCTCCCGTGTTCCGTTGACATGGCGTTAATGTCTTCTTCTCCGTCGCTCCGAACTTCATAATTTATCGCGATAACAAGGCACCGATAAGAAAGTTCTAAGAGCCAGTATTAATCCTATCTATAGCCGGACGCTCGGACGAACGTCCAATTTCCGAAAGAAAATCCTCGACGTCGTTGTTACATTTAAACCAGGTATTCCGGCATTAAACACGATTCATCACCCGCTGAGATAAGTACGTTTCGCTGTGAGGGCTGCTTTCAATAAGGGAGCGAGGGAGATTGAAATTACCCTTCTACGAGATAACGCAATTTCTCCGTTCTCTTCCGGTGGTGGATCGTTCGAATTAACGAGTTTTGACGGAAGTCCTTCCGGTCCGTATTTTGCCGTATATAAGCGTCCGCGCGTTATCGGAAAGCGGTAATTTGTTTTCGCTCGATGAAGGTACGCGCGAAAAGTTGCGCCGATAAATTTTGCATGAAAATTGTTTTTTACGTAGCTAATGTCTCCTATATCAATCTCCGTCATATTTATTTTTTTATGCTTTTGCAAAGACTAAAAATGCTTTTACGACATTTTATATTATTTCGATGATAATTACCGATTAAAATACATGTATAATCCGTTACACGCACTCTCATATCGATTATTATTAATTAACATCGCTATTAATAGTCTGCAATGCAATAATTGGTCAATTTTCACGGAGATGTGGGAAAGGGCGGCTTAATTAGATAACTAGTTTTATGTCGAAGCACGCTTATTATATACATATTGCGTTCGACATTATATCGGGAGCGACATAACGGCTGGATAGCTGGAACAATGTAATCGAACGGCTATAAATGTTGTAATCGACGTAGGATATAACGAGGGACCTTGTGCATCGAGGAAAGTGGGTGATGTGAGTATACGTATTATAAGGTTGCTTCGTCGTGCGCCGGATATGAAATCGTGCTGTAGCACAATTTTCAAGGGGGACACACTGGCATGCTATTATCGCGTTTGTTACACCATCGCTAAATCGCGGATAAGAGAAGACTAATTATCCTTGTACTAGCGTCATTTTGACGCTGCACATAAGTGTAATGGTAGGGAATTTAAATACGAGATTGCGGCAATTATTTAAACGTATATCTTTTTTTCGTCAGCTCAATCTTTCGTTCATTACGTCATTGGGGATATTAAAAATGAAAATAGAAAAAAAAAAAACGGTATATCCGCACACGCGTGCAAGTTAATCTCGTGCTTCATAAAACTTCATATGCATAAGTATTGATATTGTGATCACCGTTACTCTCTTAATGATTAAATTATCGAACAAGCTTTTAAGCAAAGTGAATAAAAGTTAGTGGCGAGATTGATCAATAAGTCGGAAAATATATGAATTTAGGAACGGAAATCTCTAAGCAGAAAATATTATCTCGCCAATTCTCGCGTTAGATCGCACATTTGTTTATCTTGATGACTGTCTACATGTCGCGTCTCTCCGACGAGGATTCTTTCGTTATCGTTTTGTGAGGGGGGAGGAAAGTTTGCACGCGCGAGAGAAATTTGATTGCGCCGGGAGGAGGGGGAGGGGGGGGGGGAGGAGGGTCCATCAATCACTCACGTGAGCGCGGATGGTACATTATATTAAGGGATACGGTCAAGGTTACGACTCCAATATCGGACGAGATTCTGGCGAGTAGTACAGGTCGTCTATGAATAACCGCTCGAATTTTGGCCCCATCGCGTTTTATTTCCATCGACGTCGCGCTTCCCCTAACTTAAACCCCTGCGAGGGAGAATCGCGGCGTTGTATGTATTATGCAGAGCTGCGAGTTAATTCGGGATTACCCGAGCGATCTAACTAAAATATTCAGTGGGAACGAAGATGCCAATTGGTCGGATGATGACGTTTACGTCGAATCAGCGTTCGTTGGAATGTAACGTGAATGTGAAATTAAGTGATTTCTCTCTTTCACTCGCGATATTAGCGACGTGGTTTCTTTTTCCAAAGTATCTTTAAAGAATTAATGCTGAAAATGTTCTCATTAATTTTAACAATCTACATATAAGAGTCTCTCTATGTAAAGCATATATTAAAAAGGAAATTTTTTTTATTTTTATCTCCCTTTCCTCTTTTTACAGCGTATAATTTTTATATCATTTTATATCATTTTTGTATCAATCATATGTATATTTTTGACTTTACAATAGGAGCATTTGAAGCATTTTGATATATTTACAAAAAAATTCTTCATTTGATTTTACCGATCCATTCTGTTTAACTCTCTCCAATATCTTTGCGTATCAAATGTTAGAGTGTACAAATATTTTAAGACAAATATCGATTTTGATTGATTAGTAAAAATAAATGTCTTAAGTACAGTGTATAATATCATCGTTTGATCAATGTTAGCTTGTTCCATTTGTTGACTTAAGAAGCTCGATATTAGCAGGTCCAAAGTGACATATGACGCGTATTAAAGAATTAAACATGAATAAATTACATAATAGAACGTGTGTTTTATTTTTTTTCATAACGCATTTTTTTTTAAACTAATTAAGCGCGATTTCAAATAACTTAATATATCCGGAAAAATTTTTCTTGTGTTATAATACAGCTGTAGGATTGATAGTAATTTTTGATAACAAAAAAATGCGTGTCCGCGCAATGTGTGTGTGGAAAAAATATGCTCCCATTATTTTTACTTGCATTCTTTGCAATAAGTGTTTACGTGTCATGTTATATGTACGTTTGTAATTTTTCACGCCGAATGCAAGTCACGTGGAATAAGCATTCTCCAGTCTTTCGCCAAAATCTTGTTATAAAAATGTGCGCGACGTCACAGTGTATTTCGCCCGTAAGATATGCTCTCTCTTTCTCTCTCTCTGTCTCTCTCTTTCTCTCTCTCGGGAAATAACGAAGAATTTTAGGAATCGATTCGCATTCTCGTGACCGACATATCGCGATGCCGTTGAACGGGCACGATCTTAACTCCCGTGTATTATTACGCGTTGTTTATCGCGAGTGAACATAATGCGTTAGAACGAACGGGTTGCCGCGCAATTATAAACAATATTATAGTCATTTGTATTCCAAACACGGAACTATGCATCTCTTTTATGTCGTCGCTGTGCATAATATATTACTAAAGGTTAATAAATTACTTGTATATATTACTATAAAGGTAAATTTTGCGGAATATGGTCCATGGTCACACACAAACCGCGCAAATTTCCATTAAATTTACCAGACTCTGCGCCTCGTCAAATGCATAGTACTGTTGAAATATCTTTATATGCGCTTTTTTTCTCATATTACAAGAATCGTCTACTTGTTACGAGTAAGGTAATCTCATTATGAAAGAAAAACATATTATTTAACAAAGAGAGTAGATTAGTATTTTTATTACTTTAAGAAATATTATTTAACGAAAGAGTAATAATATTAACAATTAAAAATTATGGTTAATAATTTTTAAAATTCAAAGAATGCTCGTTGCACAAAAAGGATAGAGCTGTATCTCAGATAAACAATGTACAATGGAATTTATATTGTCTCGTAAATCAGCAGGTATTTATTGATTTAGATGTGACAGAACGTTACAAATTTTTATGTCGCTCTTCCGATTTTTACGACTACTTTTTGTAAAATGTTTTAGAAATAAATTATATGTCAATTATTCTCTCTCTTCTTTTCTAGACCAATTTTTCGTACGATATTTCTCAAATTAACATAATGGATCGTAAATAGAACGATTATAATGTGATTAGGCTAAATGTATGTACGTGGTATTAAGCTATTAACGATGACCAGAAATCGTGGAAACACGTACTTGGCAATGAATACAACGCATTTAAAATTCACCATTTTCCAGTAGTAAGAGACTCGGCAATTTGCGTTTCCGCAATTTGTTAAGTGCTCCTTCGGTATAATTGATATTAGTAGTCAAGAGCGATGTGTGATTATCTCATTGGAGATAAAATCAGGAAATAAATTTGAAGCCTGGAGAGTTTTAAAAGTATTATATTCTACCGGGCGGATTCTTTGTCCGCGCGTATTTTCATTTTCTCGGGCTTTTGGTTTGTATCCATCTGTCGTTCGAATAAAGTTCTCACTGCGTTGGCTTTAGCTGCATTCGCTGACATTTCCATTCGATGTGCCTATCTTTTCCCACACAGATCTCTATATTTATTTTGCACTAGCCGTTGGTTGACAGATAGTATTACCGCGAGATTTTACAGGCAATATTACCGACGACAGGATTTAATAGATATAAACGAAACTGGAACTGTAGATTTCATCGACTGTGTATTGAAATATTCTATATAACACATCACTCAATAAGTCCCCGGTCTGACACAACAATGTTGCCATATATGTGTCAGACCGGGGACTTATTGAGTGATATGTTATATAGAATATTTCAATACACAGTCGATGAAATCTACAGTTCCAGTTTTGTTTATATCTATTAAATCCTGGTCTGTCGACCCACGTGATTTCTAAAAAAAAATTTGTTTTTCTTAGTTAGACCGGAGACTTATTGAGTGATGTGCTACCATAGCGTCTATACTTCTACGTGCACATTGAAATATTTGATATTATTGTATTACATGGGATATGGTGTGCTATAAAATCTTGAAATTAACAGTACGATCATGTTCTTGAAGTTTGAAGTCGACTTTTCATTAATGAAGGTCGTTAGTTGTTGCAAGTTTCGAAAGTTTAACATCGAACATCTTGGCAATTAAGACTCAAGCTGGAAGTTCTTTTGAAATACAGAAAATTAGTCTCAAATCAAGATAGAATAGAAATATTATATTCAATTAATTCAAGAATGACGTTTTTGTCACTTTGTAATTAAATCTCCGGCTAAATTTTCATTCGAAAAATATAAATTCTAAAGAATACGTTTTCTATTGATCTTTCGATGTTCTAATGACACACATTTTATAGATACGTTAAGTATCTATAGACTTATAGTACCTAAGAAAGAGATAAATGAAATTGATAATGAAGGTGTATTCTTCCAGGAAATTGAAACGATCTTTTTGAAACAGAAATGTACACAATCTTTGCCGGAGGGACCTATAATATTGAAAGTCTCCAATAATATTTGTATAATATATCGGAAAATTAAAAAGTCTCTCTAAATTAAGTAGATGCAAATAGATGATAAAAACATAACTTTTTTTCATTAATATTAAGCTGCACACTTTAATAGCGATATCCTAAAGTGTTATATCATAAAATTATTAGGGAAGTAATTATAAAAATTTAGAGTTTTTTTTTTACTTCAGTTTTTGCCAAGTAAAACTTGGCAATTTGAATGAAGGAAATTGTAATTCAAAACTGACTGCGGGCTTAGATCGACTACACTGTGGACACAGTGATTATACAATATTCATGAGAAATATTTTGTTCCATATATACTGATGCTAAAGTTAACTTGGAAATGTAGTTATATAGAACAGAGATCCCATTTCTATGATTTAAACGACAAACGATGTAACCTGACGTTCGAGCATCCTTCGCTCTCTATATCGTCGAGTAATTTCAAACTTTCATCCTTTCTATATTATTTTGCCCATATATGCGTGAATTTATATTATATGATCATTACGTGTGAATAATCGATTGCTTTAAATCAAATTTCATTACTCTACTAATAATTATTTATGCATCATTTTGTATATTTTCAGATCATTTCAAACTAGAATTATATCACAATTGTATCGTGCATTGGATTTATTTTCAAATCTTTTTTTTTTTTCCTAGTAATTTGCGCATGACAAGATCGCGTAAGTGCTTTAAATTTATAAAATTAGAGCCTTTCCTTATAAACGGAGGATTTCTAATCTGGCTGTTATCGCGATCATATTCTTTCGATTATTGCATTGTCTTTTTAATTGTCCCGAATAAATCAAGCTGCAGCCGCGTTTCTATGAGACGTGGCCGATCCGGAAATGTGTGAACGGCATTCGCCATCGGAGCAGGTCAATAAATTAGAAAGGAAGTCGGTCGGAAAAGCTGTCGTCGCTCATGAGAAATGAAATTTCAGAAACGGAAGGATCACTTCGTGTCTTTAACGTGTGACTTTTCATAAAGTTGCTTAAAATTGTTGAATCTGATTTAAACCATAATGTGATTTAATTATATATCCAATCGCGTAATAATATATTTCTTTATGAATTAAATAGGCTTGTGTTTGCCCTAATTGATACAAAAAAAAAAAAAAAAATAATGATTTTGTTACTGATTATTATGAATGTCTTATAATTGTGAAATTTTCTCCAAATAATATAAAAATAATAAATATAAAATCAAGTTTTCATTAAATGTAAAAATGTTAACGTAAAAAGAATTAAAGTATAAAAACATTATAATAGCAATATATATTATTTTTTAAAACTTTACAAGTAAAATAATAAACTCGTTTATTTGTGACGTCAAAGAGTTTAGTTAGTATTAAAATTTTTTAAATTTTATAGGATCGTAGATGTAAAGTCAAGAATAATTGAAAATAAAGAAGCATAAAATTGGGAGATATCAGAGTTATGGCAGACAAGAGCGTGTCGGAAATTTATGGCATGATAAAAATGCCTTCAAATAATGACAGTTCGCCTCTGTCAACAGTCCATTTTATTGTAATCGGCCACTAGCGTGTATAACTTTGCAGTCGATGAAATTAATAAAAGTATGCTCACCGAATAATTCACGACTTCAATAGAAACTCGATGGATATGTACACGCTATTATTGCTTTATTTCTTAAACGCTTATCGATTTTCTCGATTAAAAAATGTATGAAATGAGAGAAGAAGTTTTTTATTCAAACTAAATTATTGTGAAAATAGATTATATACATATATTAATATGTATTTAGGATAAAATATTATTTTTTCTACCCTTCTTTCAAAATATAAAAACTTCAAGATTTAGAGAATTGTCAGTTGAATATTTGTCATTAAATTATTTTTATTGGCTATTGCGTATCAAAATCTACTTCAGTAAATTTCACATATGTTCTCTTCTTTGTAAGAAAAGATATGCGTCCCTTGAGAATTAACAGTTAATTTTCAAATTTTACGTAGACTGTAACTCAACACGTCACAATAAATGAGAAAAAAATCGATAAAAAGTCAAGGGTGAAACTGTTATAAAATTTATTCGAGAATATGCGCTGCGGAAATGCATTTGTTTCCAATATTTATGTCACAATATGAGAACCGATCGAAAAGAATAAATTGTAATTAAGCTGTCAGAATTTTCGAATAACATTTTTAAGGATAATCATAGAGGACTCGGAGATACATCAGCGTTTTCGTCGTCATATAGAGAAATTTAAATGGCGTACGCTTTAATGGATTAATTACGTGTAAACGTTATCCGTGCTCAGTTGTTTGAACTTCAAACTGTGCGTGACATCAAAGTCCGCAACGCTCGAACAGGCTCTCGATCTATTTGTCGTCGATCTCTCGTTGAAGGCATTCCCAGTGTCGTTGTATTGAGAATTGCAGCGGGCAGATACGGGACGCATTCGATACTCCGGCAATAAACAAAATGGAATGGACATGGTTCGTTAATTACTATACGTCCCTATACACGACAGTTACGGACGTTATTCAGCCGAGGATTAATTTGTGTTCTTTTGAAAGCGAACTCGCATGGAAAGCATCGAGAAAGATGAGTCGTGCTCGAGCTTCGTGTGTCAAATATGATTTTTAGCTCCATCTAGAATAATATATTTGTTTGATTATGAGTGCGTAACGAAACTTTAAATCGGAAATTTGATCGATCTCTGCCTTATATTTATTTCAATAATAGAAATGTCCTGTTTTATACAGTGTTTTCCCATTTATTTTACTACCAACACTTTTGAATTTGTGCTCTTGTTTCTGTCAATGATAAAAAAAGCACAGAAAAGTGCATAGTGAATTACGAGATAAATTGCATAAATACATGGCGACTTTAATTTTTGCTTCTTTAGCGTAATTTAGTTTTTCAATTGAAAGCATTAGCGATACCAAACTGGGTTTACTCCCGTATTATCGAAGAGAATTATGGTCTTAACAGCTTATTAATCTGACCATAATTCTGTGGTATTTGATAATTATGACTATATTAATGTGCTATCGATTAGAACCTTACTTGTCCCTCTTCCTTCCTCGAGAGCAATCTCGATCCTGGAAAATGACAATCTTATTAAACGGATGAACAACGAGATTTATCCGTAAAATATGAACGCCCCGGCAATTTTATCAGACAAATTTTGCAGCGAAAGAAATTAATGATGCTGTCATGTTCATGTCATACGTATAATAAAATGGTTCTAAATTTTTTTAATGCGCGTCCCGAGAGGAGTAAACATTTATTAAGGTATATTTAATGACTATCAGATTCGTTCTAAAAATGAACATTTTTTAATAATTTTGATTGATTCACGTTCATCATTTTCACGCTCTATTCAATGCCTATTTTCATTTATTGAATCAATATTTCCATTGATGTTTCGTCACTCTGTATCTCTTTCGCTTAAATCACCATCTGATCGATCGATCGGGACGGACGACATGAAACACGTACTTCCGTCGCTTTAGAAATCTTTGATCAGAGAGTCAATCATCTTTCGAGTACGTTCACGTTACATTGAATACTTCATGGCGGCCGAGTCGGACTGTATAAGGAGTATCCTGTATAGGAGTATAACCGTTCGGTTCCAGCACCACCTTCGTGAATGTTAAAAATGAGAAAAGTTCGCGAGGGCGCGGATCCATCGTCCCGGAGAATTCCCATGCTAAAAATGTATTCGATACGGACGTCTGCTATCGATTTTTCATCTCGCACACTCTCTCAGATGTTTTCATCTATACGTAGTCTCTTTTCTTTTTCTTTTAATTTAATAATGTATAGCGGCTTCGTATTCTTCATCTCGATACAGAATGCATTTAATGTCACATTCTCTTGAGAAAGCGAGTCTGTAATATATTTATAATCTGTAAAAATCTAGTAGTAGTAAAAGATTATTCGCGTCCTCCTTCGATTTTAATAAATAGGATTAAGGCAACGTTAATGTGTCAAATATATATATAACTCGGTCTGACACATTAGGACAACATTGTTGACAGATCCACGTGATTTCTAAAAAAAATTTGTTTTTCTTAGTTAGACCGGAGACTTATTGAGTGATGTATTATATATATATATTTAATTATAATTATAGAAGAAAAACAAATTTTTTTTAGAAATCACGTGGATCTGTCAACAATGTTGCCATAATGTGTCAGACCGGGGACTTATTGAGTGATGTGATATATATATATATATAATTATAATTCGGAAACAAAGTGATATATTGTATTAGTTCAAAAGAGACAATAAGAAAAGTTACCGCTGAATAAAAACTTATTCGCGCTTATTTTTGTATAAACTTGTAAACTAGGAGAAGATATAACATCCTATCCAGATAAACTCTCAAAACATGAAATTAAAGGTCGTTTGCCGCCAGTGTGTTCACAGATTTATGGACGGTACGCTACAAACGAGTTATAAAAGTCGAGGCAAAAATCGCAGAACAAAAAAAGGATAAAGAAAAATCAACTTGGCACTTTTGCTTTATTTCCACACGAAGAATTTCGATTTTTTTTTTTTTTTTCTTCCCTCGCACTACGCTTTTCGCGTTCTATACTGTGTTTTGGTGTGTAAAATGAAAGATAAAATTGCTAGTTGTAAAATTTGTACTTTCTCCGTCTCTCTTTCTCCTTCTGACAGATATTAATTCTATTTAATATCGCTCTGATACTTTTATTTTTCAAAATTGGATTCTGGTCTCGCGAAATTCGAAGAGAAAAATGCGATACGAGCAGTCGAGCGATCTAAAGCCCTTTGAAGGGCTCGAGAGGCAATTTCCAGGCATACACGCGGCGCGTTCTATACCGATGTAATTAAGAATAATTATGGAGCTCTTCTCCGTGAAAAGAACGCTTTGTGTCACCGCGAGATAATAACGCTGTCACGTGGCTCACTTCTTTCCTATAGATTTTCCGTGCTTAAAATCAAGCTCGCACTTTTCCCGCCAATTCTCTCGTGACACAGTGTCTAATAATTAAACGGTCAGGAGGGAAGGGGAGGGGAAATGCGGGACGATTGTATCGCGTGTTTAAAAAGTATCGATCCGTCGCGAATAACATGGACACGCGCGTGTTACGGCTCGACAATCCCCGAGGGAGGTTAATTGACCGAAAACGTGCCCTCAACCTCCTCTCATATCGACCTTGTAAGAAAAATGCGCGTTGGTCCTTCCTTCCTCGCATACCTTTACCGAATCATATTTATGCCATATTTTTCTCGTCGCTTCTTCTCTTTCTCGCGTACTTGAAAATATATCGGACCGAATCTATCTCTATTTACGTTCAACGCAGAGGAACGTTTTGCCCTTTTCCTCCCGCCGCTTGGACGATTCTTTTCTTTGTGACTGCGTCGTTTTGTAAGGAACAGGAAATTTCACTTCTCTTACGTTGCAGATGTCTTTCTTAAAATGTGACGTTCCGACGTACATTTCCGAATCAAGTGCTCAAGATCACTTATGAGGAATATTGACAGAAGAAATAGATATATTCCCTTTGTTTTGTCTCACATAAATTTTACTATAAAATAAAGTTAATTAAAATAACTTTTACACATAGCTTTTATCAATGACTTTTAAACGTAGCAATTATAAATACATCGAGAGGCAAGGGAAAGAAATTATGAAACCTACGATTTTTCCAAACGCAGTTTTCGCGTTGGATTTCGCGAAACGTATACATATGAAAGATTCCTTTATAATAAAATCAACCCGATTAATTATGAAATAATTTAGCGTCTCACGAGTTTCTAAAAAATGTGGCAGGATCGCGAATAAGCGTCTAACTAAGAAAAAGAAATTTTTTTTTTAGAAATCACGTGGGTCTGTCAACAATGTTGCCATACCGACATCTGTCAGACCGGGGACTTATTGAGTGATGTGTTATTAAATCTTGTATACTGCATCCTTTGTTACAGTAGCTTGCCACGGGCGGTTTACATCGTTCTTGATAAATTCCTCGGAATATACGCATACTTGTGAACGCATAGAGCACGTAGAACGAATATTCGTGCGCGTTCGTGCACGGCAATGGCAAGAAAGACCTTTGGGGGATGGCACAAAGCTTTATTTTGCCCGTGCAGTGCGCGCGCCGTCACAGCGTCACACGATAAGAAAACACGATATCGCGGTGAAACTTTTATTCCCCTTCGTACGAGCGTGATCTCTCTGTATCGAGCCGCTTAAGAATGCGATAGGATAACGTTCCTCTCCAGGCACAGCATTTCTCCTCTTCAGACACGCGGTCGTCTTAAGACACGTCATAAAAATCTCATGCGGTAGACCGGATACTTTTCTCCTTATAAATGTCATCTTTAAATATATATCTCTGATATATCTTTCTTTTAGATTCCGATGTTATTCGAACCGATATATGCACATATATCTTTTTTTTTTTGTTACGTATATAAATATATATGAAAATGGATAGCTCAACTTAACATGTGCATTATTCACTTTACTTGATGGCGTTTATCTAATGTCGCTATTTTCTACGCAATATCCAGAATAAGCGGGTATATATTCAGCGGAAACACATCTCGCCAACGATACACCATTATCCTTTTATTACATATAGTTGAGGCTGTTAAAGCTGATCTCTTTTTTTTTTTTTTCCCATAGATTTGCGTTAGTATTTATTACGTTAGTTTATGAATATATGCAACAGAGATTGATCTTTTTATTCATTGATTTTCGCGGTCTGTTACAAGATAAATGCTATCGGGATATGGTAATTCGATCGCTTTTATTATGCAACTCGTAAAAAATAAAAATAAAACAATTATCGTTTCTTCAATACTGTACAATATTGTATTAATAAACATATAATTATTGATATACATTTCTGTTTTGAATATATATTATTTACAGTGAATCACTTAACATCACTTTTTGACATCAATAATTTTTAAAGCTAGAACTAAATTTACATCCTTTTAAACAGTAAACTTAAACTTTTGTTTTATATGTAAATAATCAAAAAATAAAATTTCATTTGTCCAAATAGATGTAAGAGGGTAAAGATTGCTGCATAATTTGAAATTTATTTTTATTTATACGCAGAAATTTGAATTAATAATAAGTAATAAACATCATATAATTATCGAGTTTTGTACCAAAGAAAATTTGGTTCTGATTGAGAATCTTGTTGAAAGAAACTTATTGTCAGCGCGATTAGTGTCGCGATGTTACACGCTTGTGCGGTCGCTCGATTATCGCGCCTACTTTACGGGAATTGTACTTACAAAGTACCAGTTGTAACTTCATATATGAAGATTTATCGGCAAACTCGAAGTTTCGCAAGCGGTTACACCGCATTAATTACATGGAGGGCCGAACTTTGGACTTTCTTCTACGAAGCATTAGCGCTAAATAAAAAGCAGAGAGTTCGGAAACAATGAAAGAATTTTTTTTTTATTTTTTTTTTTTATCGATTTTATACGAATATGGCAAAATGTATAAAAAGCGCGAACGTAATAACACATCACTCAATAAGTCTCCGGTCTAACTAAAAACAAATTTTTTTTTAGAAATCACGTGGGTCTGTCAACAATGTTGTCATATATGTGGACCGGGGACTTATTGAGTGATGTGTTACACATCTACGCTACGGTATCTGTAATACGGATACGGAGAGGAGAATAGTATTTTCCTCGATAAGAGGCTTAAAGGCATCTTAGGCATCCATTAGGAAATCGGTTAGACGAGACTTCGATAGGTATATAAACATGAACTAAGATTATTATTCAGGAGGCGTAGAAGCGCGACGAGATAAATTAGATTCATGTGATTAATTATATTTGCTAATAAATCTTCCAAAGACTCTTGTTAAGCTAAGTCTTGTTAAGTTAATTTAAAGTTGGACAATTCAGAGAGATAGGTAAAAAAGATATTGTAGATAACAAAATAAATCTAAGTTTTTAACTCAAAGCTGTGATATTATGGTTTATTAAGTAGATAATAATTGAATAAATAATTTTGTAGTTACCTTCAATTATATGTATAAATCCTCCTTATTATTGTAATAATAAATAATAGACGTACTAATTCCGCTCTTTACATAATGAAACGGTAGACAATTGTAATAGTGAATAGGGGAATTAATACATTCACTGTTGTGTGACCGACATGTCTCGTACGCGTACAATATGAAACAGGCTGCATTTTGGAAACCATCTAACACATCACTCGATAAGTCTCCGGTCTAAGAAAAACAAATTTTTTTTTAGAAATCACGTGGGTCTGTCAACAATGTTGCCATACCGACATCTGTCAGACCGGGGACTTATTGAGTGATGTGTTAATCATCTAACCATCAACTAAACGATAATTAAACAACACAATAAATGTATTGGCGAAAAATTTGCATTTATTTATCTTAATATTTTACATCTTTAATCTTTCGTTAGATCTCTGCAAAGTTAATCGAAATCTGGAATAGAAAAATTATGTGATTAAATGGATTGTAATGTACGATTAGAAATTGGAACGTTATCATTGAACCACCTCGATCCAAAATGTCTTATATCACCAAGAATTATTTTTTCTTGTTCCGCCGTATGTATTGGTTTCTAAATAAAGCCTTCGAGAGTGGCAGAAGTTGATTGAAATGAAAATAACTCACAGTGTGGAGACTTATCCATTAATTACGGACAGAATGGACCATTTTTCTACAATTTCCAATAATCGTCGCTAATTAAATCCTCGCCCTCCGTACATTTTCTCAATCTTCCGTCCGGTTGCTATTTCACGTAATAAAAAGCATGAAACGCGAAAACGTTATCATTCTTCGCCGACAAAACTTTTTCCCGATTACCGTTTGACCGATCGTAATACCATTAGATCACTCTTTTTCATATATATTAAGAGCATACAAATTATTATTGTTATTCTTATACAATTATTGTGCTATTACAAACATTCCATTAAATTGCCAGAATTATTCAAAGATTAGAAGATTATGCTTTATAACACATCACTCAATAAGTCTCCGGTCTAACTAAGAAAAACAAATACTACCCGGAAATCACGTGGATCTGTCAACAATGTTGCCATATATGTGTCAGACCGGGGACTTATTGAGTGATGTGTTATATTCATTGCGCTACTTAAAAAAAAAAAAGGCTCGCCATCGTGCCGTAATCGCTCGTTGAAGTAGGACACTTGGCTAAGTCTCGGCGACATAGATTAAGGGATTCTAATAATGCCTTACATTAATCACTATATATGCAATCTATTTTTATTTCATTTGGGCCCCATATGCGTGCGTAGTTTTTCCGATTGAAAATAATGCCGAGGTATTTCGCGCCTCCTAGAATGGTGAACGCGAAAAATGGCACACCTTACGATGCGTAAAGTGGACGCTACAACATCTTTCAAGAATGGTGTTTTTGTTTTTTTTTTTTTTTTTTTTTTTTTTTTCGCCTTTCTCTTCCCATATCCATTGTATTATACGGTTTCGGGTAATTCTCTCTTAAAAAAAAAAGGGGGGATATACAAAGAATGCGCCGTCACAAACCTCAATTTTCCGCCAGGGAAATGGAGATTCTCGAAAACGACCGGGTTACACGAAAGCACCGCGCCTGATTTTTAGAGCGAAAAGTCATATCCTCACTTTTATGTATGCACATCGAGAAAACGCGGTTCTTATATTATCAAGTTTGTAGCGGTTTCATATGTATTTGTCAAGGATTTTATCGTCGATGGTTACATTTTATAAATATTGAACTAATATTTCTAATGAAATAAATTAACATTTTGTATTAATTTATCATATTTTTAAATATTTCAATTTGAATCATTTTGTATATTAAAAGCATGCAAAGTACATGATATAAAGGAAATAGATATTAAAATATTTTAACATGTTAATGATATATATATGTTTATTTATGTATTATTTATTATATATATATATATAATAAATAATAAAATATATGAATAATAAAAAATTGCAGCTTTCTGTGTGAAATCATTTTGCGTAGGCAGGTGAATTTTATATGCGAATTTTATATTTCTTTTTCCAACGTAATCGTTTGGTTTTGAAAATTGAACTATTAATCAAATCGAATGCGAGATAAAACTGTCAAAAGCAGTTTTCTTCACCGAATTTTACGAAAATTCGCGTATAAAATTGCATGTAGGATTAGAGAAGTTCGTAGGAGGAGAGAGTAAAATTTGCTCTTTATCACGTTTTTTCACATTATTATCCGCATTTAAAGAATATCGATTTCAAATTATTACTCGGCTGACTTTTATTTTAATATTCGAAAAAGAGATAGATAGATTGATAGACAGATCGAGAGTGAGAGGGAGAAAAATTTCCCCTTTTCTAGGAAATTATCATTAGTTTATCTCGCTTACTTTAGAAGCCGAGCGAAAAAACGAAACAGAGAGGAGGAAGCAAAAAGAGACAGAAGGAGAAAGAATAAGAGAACGTAAGAACATAAGAACATAAATATCCCGTGACCCGCTCTCGTCCGTGATCGATTACTCGTAATGGCATACGTCGTTGTTCGAATGAGATAAAGGGACGGTTTCGCGCGCGCCTTTCCTTCCTTTACGTTGAAACGTCGGTTATCACAACGAGCAAGTATAATTAATTCGGAAACTCCGCTTTCGCCTTTGCGGCGGTACCGCCGATCGATGCCATACGGGACGAGAATCGGGAAAAGGGTGGCGAGAGGGAGAGAGTCACTACTGTAATGGTGTGTGCTATGTATAAAGGAATGCGCGCGAGAGAACCAAGGGTTCGCTTGCTTTGTGCCCCATTACCTCCTCATCTTACAAAGCGCTATTTTCTTCTACGAGCAGGAAGTTCATGATCACGTGAACGTCGAATGATCATCGCATACGCGAGACCGCCAACTGAACTTTTCTCCCTTTTTTTTTCTCTCTCTCTTTCACATACGCGAAACGCTTTTCACGTGGGTCTCGATCGACCGCAACGCGTCGAGACAAATTTGCTCGGGAAAAATAAAGCGGCGATTTGACGAAATTGCCTGTGCTACTTTTATTTGTTGTACTTATTAGCGACCTGTAATTTTTTTCTCGTTATGTAGACGAATTTATGAAAATTTTATAAAGATTCCTATATATTCGAAAGATATGTTTACTCTCTTATTTTGATGAAACATCTTGTGTAAATAGATGATTTTATCAATCAAAACTTCTCAACAACATTATATTATTTTCCAAGCTTGCAAAAGTAATTTTAAAAAATTATAAAATCTAAAAATTTAATAAAATACGAAAAAATATGATAAAACTAAATATATAATATTTTTTTTTTTTTTATCAATGTTAATAGATTTTACAACATTTACCTCTCGAGGATGTTAAATTACATTATTTTTATATTTTAAAAGCTCTCAAAGTGCATATACGAGCTTATATACGGCGTTCATACTTAAAATGACAGCGCTGGGAATTATACGCGCATTTCCCAGATATTGCTATTACATATAAAGTTTATCTTTTCTTTCAGTATTTTTCTCTTTGTTACATTTTCTCGGTGAAGGTAAAGAAACGCATCCGTTGCTTTCACAAACGCATTATCCTGCAGTACTTCATTTAAGTGGAAAACAGATTTTCCCATCGTCTTTCTATATTACTTTATTTCCATCTTATATTAAGATGACTAAGACTTTCAAGATGGGGGGACGAACATTTATCTTGAACTTTCATAGGCACTTTGTGTAAGTAATGTTTTTCGATATTCCGTTCACGCGTTCGAGCTAATAAAAGTAACGGGGAGTCACTTTTTCCCACGTTTTCTATTTTATAGTCATTGCATCATGCTATTTTGGTACCGCGAATTACGTAAGAGATAATATATATGCATTTCTATAGATGCATTTTTGGCTCGAATGTGCGTTGGCTCTTGGCAGCGGAAGTTTCGAGTACAAACACGATCGTGAATCAGATTGCATTGTAATTGCGCGGCACAAAAAAATTGCCCCGCTAGTCGAGTATAAACTGACTTTTAATGGCCTAGTAATGGTTTTGCGTGGTTATGCAGTATAAAAAGGATTGTTTTTTTTTTGTTTTTTTTCCCGGGAAGTTATAAAATTCATAAGAACTCCATAACACAGGCAAGCTGTGCGGTAAAACGTAAAAAAGATTCTATCGAATGCATTAGCAAATCATAGTTCTAATTATAATACAGTAATTATTTACAGTAATTTATGATATATATTTACGATTTTTTGAATATGAAAATAAAGGCCCCAATATATCACAATCCAAATATAAAATAAGTCTCTTACCTTAACGATTTTTTGTTTCTTTTGTTGATTGTTTGTTTCTTTTATGAATATTTTATGCAATCTAATTCTTATAAATATCTCTATAAAAAAATATGTATTGTTACAACGCGCATGTATGGTTATAATAAATTTTGTCGTGAACAATTGAAATATATATAAAATATATATAAAAATAATTATAATCATACGAGGGCTTCCTCCCTTTCAGGATTTAATTTAATCATAATCATCAGCTTATCCTATTTTGTCATAGGTGAAACTTCTTCGTATTGTATTATGCATACTTATGTCACAAGCGGGCAAACTTGGTCCCATCCAATTTACATTATGTAAGTTTGGTTGCCGCGAGATTGTTCGTTGAGTTTGCGAGCCTTGGTCGTCGGGGAGACAACTATCCTCAAGTTATTCGTCGACCTTCGAGGTATAACCATAGGGAGAGACGAGAAAACGCCTCGATCGCTGGCATCGCGTCGTGTCGTTTCACCTCTTCTCGGTCCGAAGGGAAATCCGTCAGCGAGTCCACTTGGATTCTAATGATTGATACCGCGGTCTCCGCTTGGGAGTACGTCAGGCACGAGTCGATGAAGTTAAGTCGGTCGTGCTGGTCGCGAATTGAATCTGTCGCGAATGGCCGTCGATCGTAAAAAAGCTTTTCGCCCAAGGAGATTTCCCCGTCGAGGATACGCGTCGTAAATTATGTAAAGTCGCGATATCGTCACGGATGGGGTTTACAAAATTTTTATTCGCATAAATTGAATATTTACTGCGCCCGCGGTGATTTATATCCACGAGTGGATATCGCTACCACGTGACATCGTTTGACCCGATTTTCGCAAATAGAATTTTCACATCGGTCTTGGCTTTTCCCTCTCTTTCTTTCCACCCATCACAAATTATCGCCCGGGATTCGTGGAAATTGCAAAGCTTCGGTAGACATTAACTGAAACGGTGAACATTAATTGAAACTTAACAAGGGATTAGGTAATCGCGCCTCCATGCAAACGGTCAGCTCAACAATCGATAATAATCCGTCAATGTATCATGGGAGTTGCATTGCAATCACTAAAATGTATATTTGATTCTGATATACAGAGAGCTCAGCATCTGTACATTTCCTTTTGCATCTTTCTCTATGGATTTCTTTTATTAATTCGAGATGTTGAGTTTTCTCTTGATAAAAATAATATATTTCCTTTCATGTTAGGAATTAATTGATAAAGACTGCGAACGTTAAACGAGAAATTTTTCATCCACTTTAGCGTTATTTATTTTCTCGCAACTTTATTAAGTTAATTGATTTGTGTAATTGTACATTGAAATGTAATATCCTTACGAGAAAAATTTGTTAAACGAGAAGAGAAAAAAGGAAAGGGTATTATTTTAATATAAAAATATATGATATTAATTAATTATAATATATAATTATTAAAATTATACATTATAATTAGTGTGCCTTTCAACATACGTCACTAATTCTTTGCTACATTTTCGTTTTATTTTTAATTTCGATTTTCACAATTTTCATCTTTTAAACTCGGTTGTTCTTTTGCATCTGCGATTATCAGTAACGGAAAATTCATGATTATTTCATTGCGAAATCCTGTAATGAACCGCTTTTAATACGCGTGATACGCGGGGAATTTTAAATATTGTAATAAATTAACAAACGGCAAATTAACTGAGGCTATTTGAATTCGAGTTCGATCGTTCAATACACTTGTTTGAATTCATATTTCATATTCAAAAAGAACGCTATTCGTATCAAGGCAAGTGAAATGTAAATGTGATGTAGTGCACAGTGTTTGATATCACATCGCTGCTGGAAGCTACTGTTGATTCACTCATCGTAAGGGTCAAATATCATCGATCGCCCTATTGCGACAGTCAGCGCCAATGCAGACCCGCAGCGATGTTAACAAACTCGCTAACGAATTTGCAAACTAATTGCATAATAAAAAAAAAAAAAAATATATAAATATCGAAGGAATTTCTTAAAATGTTATATATTTATGTGTTTATCATTTTTAAGGCATAATGTATATTAAAACTATACATATGTTATACCTTTTACTAAGATATGAGAAACGTATTTACATTATAATTTATTTTAATAAATTTTATGTATAACATAACACACACACACACACACACACACACACTGTGTTTTTGGAAACGTAAATTTACGAGTTTAATTGAAAAATTGGAATTTACATATATATGGAAATATTCAATAATTCGAAATAAAATAAAAAGATAAATTTTATATATTCATTGTTTCTCTTTCTAAAAAGGTTAAAAGAATATTTTTATAGTTTATTTAACTGTTTATAAAATGACAATATTATTTTTGTGGCTATAGAATTTTCCACGCTTTATATATTCAATTGTCATAAGAGTACATTTAAATTAATTACAATCGGTAAATGTCAAATTTATTAAAATCAAGCGAATTACTATTGACGCTAACGAGAGATCGCTTTGCCGACAATATTATATTTATTAATTGAAAATGTCATAATTTCCATGAAAAGATACAATTGCATTACTGTGTGCAAGCGCTTTAATCATTATATGCAGACTCAGTAATCAATTTAACAAACACATAATTGGATAAAAAAATAATTTTTTTACTCACGCAGCGAAATAATCGCATATTCTTCATCGTTTTTGTATATTCAATACAAATTTGAATTTGAAAATGCTTTCTTACGTTATGATTTTTATGGAAATTTGAAATTAAAGCTATTTTTGAAAGTATTTTTAACATTTTATTTTACATTTAATTGTAACGCGCATGTGAATGCGCGAGACAATAAATTAATAATAAATTGTGTTATTGCAAATATGAGCGAATAATTAATTTTACAAATAATAAATAATAAATCAAAATTAGATTATCCTCACTTCGGTTGCTTTACCGTTGCCTGATGCCTTCGAGTCTTCTCTTATCTTGTGTGTGTGTGTGTGTGTGTGTGTTTATGTTTTGTTTGCCTTTTATCTCGCTGATGTTTACGTGAGACGTGCTCCCGAAAACACAGTTAATTACAATCGCGTGCGCGGTAATCACCAGAATACGACGATCGCGTAGCGCTTTACATAACATTCCTACGTTAATTACGCACTTTACATTACGACGGAGTTGTAGTTGCACGATCTAGTACGGTAAAGTCGCGGGATTAAATTCGTTATACAAGGACCATCTTTGTCGCTGGTGAGTATGTATGCATTGTATTCTATTTCTCGTTAGAAATGAATAAATAAACGTGATTCGCGCGATAGTTTTTCGATCGAATAAATCATATAAAATACGCACTTCAATAAATTATTAAAGTACGAACGAATCACTGTTCGAGAGATAATACATAGAAGGATTATCTCGAGCCGCTACTTCTCTTCCTCCCCCTCTCCTTCCCCTTTTCCTTCCTCTTCCTCTTCTCCCACCCCCTCACTCGATCTCGTTGAAAGAATTCGACGACGTATAACGCGTTATTCTTTACATACTATTGTTATTAAAATAACGAATTATTATTTAATTGTGTTGTATGCATGCGAATTTTTATTTCTCACGATGAGAATGCCTGATTAATGAAAATATTGAAACTTTTAATCTTTAAAAGAAGTAAAATTGAAATTAAACTATGCAATCACATATGGATAAATTTATTGAATATTTTGTTATTGTTTATCCAAATTAATAAGGAGTTTTGAAATTGCCGAATATAAATCTGATGTCAAAATGTATCCGACAAAATTATAATGTGTGATGATTGACAAAATTTAAAACATTTTGGAGATATTTTCAGACAAATTTCTTAAATTTTTCGCCAAGATAGAATGAGATAAAAAAAAAAAAAATCATAAAAAGCTTACAAGAAATTATTGTTATTTTTCCCTGATTTTTTTTGTTGAACATATCAATTTATCCAGATTGTTCCGAAGAAGTGTTGCGGATGTTCGGGTTTTTCCACGTATCATATTCATAATGTTGCATTTATTCCCGGCGATTTATTTATATTGACGTGAGCCAGCGATCGCGTTGACAGCGAGAGGATCGTGCGGTTAATGTTATTATTTTGTACAACGAAGTAGCAACCTTCGAGCAAAGCGTAGCGCAAAATTGCAACTGCGACAGGGTCGGACGCGAGCGCCTTGCAAGAGCAATTAAGTTATTAGTTTCCAAAGTGCAAGAATGTCAGGCAACATCTGGCTCAAATGTCACTCTCGTTATGACTCCATGGTTTCTCAGTCCGCCGTGTCTGTCGCCATTTTCGATGCTTTTTCATTTTTTGCGATAATGATCCGAAGTAAGTAATACGAATGATAGTTTCTACTCGGATTCCTTCCAAGAATTGACTCACTTTTCATCAGTTTTTTTTCTCCTACTTACACCAGCGTTCAATAATCAATGATTCTAACTTTAGTGAATAGAGTTAACGGATTGTAATGGTTCGCAAAGGCGAAAGAAAATTTTGTTTATTGATAATGTGAAAATTTTTTCAATTTTTGACAATTAAGGTGTATTTTAGATAATTAAGGTTTATGATTAAGATGTGTACTAAAAAAATAATAACAGTCATAAAAGTCACGAGAATCAAATTTTGATTTATAGCATTTTTTCTGAAAATTTTTTAATCACGTGTTATCAAACACTATTTAATTTCATAATAAAATCTTCACAAACGTCAATTTTATGAAGTATTTTTAATTCAACGCATATATCAACGTATATAGAGTTTTATTTCAACGCGCGATTAAAATACGTCAAATTGCAAGATTTTAATTAAATTTTGAAAGATTGTTTTATTATATTTTTTTTTACAAATATTCGATACATTTTACTGCCAATCTTTTAACTATAGTCAAAAGTTTTGGAATCTCTGAAAACATTTAGGTCAAAGTTGAGTTCTTCAATATTTTTCCACGATAGAAGAATAAATGTCATTATTCACGTATTGTGCTCCGTGTCTCGACCAAAAAAATCTAACCCGTTGGAGTTGCGATATCCCGAATGTATAACATGTTCAGTGCAGTTACGTAACTGAATAAACGAGCGAGACGTGTAATTCGCGAAAAAATATTGAATATTGATTCTAATTTGTAAAGCAAATCACCAAAAATAATACAAAGAGGTGGTTGTGGAGAGACCTTTCGCGAAAGGTTATCGTAAACTTGTTGTGATTAGTCATTTATATATTCCACAGGGGACGAGAAATTTTAGTGTCTCTGAAGATTGTTAGTAACATTTTGAAACTGACTTGCCAGGCATTTCTACAAATCACTTACCGTGAAAATAATTTTTAATTTTAAAAGATTTAAATTTTAATAAGAAAGATAAGAAATGTACTCTGCGATATCTTTCAAGATAACGGAATCTTAACTAAGAATTAATTTCTTAATAGATTAAATGATCTAAACCATCTAGTCTAAGTTAACATAATTTTTTTTTAACGATTTTATAATTATTATTATTCTTGTCGCGGAGAATGTTAAATTTGTCGATTTAATTGTCCCAGTCTCTTTTTTTTTTCGCGCCGATCGAAGCAGACCGCTGAATTATTCTTTTTGCCAAAGGTCACAATCTCTACAGAGAATATTATCCTTTGGTAGAAAGAGCTTTCGTCGTCGACATACCGAGTATCTCATTTCTTAATAAATCCTCTCAGACAACTCGCCGCATAAAGCGGATATAACGAAAGTTGGCAGTCTGCTAGTGCATTATGTAGAAGCCTGACTCATCAACACAGGTCGTGTGTCCACGTAGCATAACTTGTGACAAACTCGGTGATGATACGATACGAGAGCACGCCGAGATTGCTAGAGGAAAGTGGCAGGCCGAGTGCGATGTATAGCGTGTATCTAGTCGCAAATAATTGCTTTCAGGTTATCGCGCGCTGATGGCTACTCGACAGCTGATGGCGACTCCGGTTTGCCTTTGAAACACTGTGCGATTTATCGATGTTCTACCTCCTCGAAATTACGCATTATTCAATATGTCAATGCCGGCGTGTATAATTCGAGTACGGGACGATGATATAAAATATTATAATAAAATATTCCTTTCTTTCTCTCGAACATTCTTTTCTCCTTTTACGTCAAGACTCTTGAAACTTGTCTCAATTATGTACGAACTCATCCACGTAGGATGAACATTCTGGTTAGACAGATGGATAGATACATGAAATGGAACAAAATTGTTATAGTTTCTCGAAAGAAATGTAAGATGGATATGTAACACATCACTCGATAAGTCTCCGGTCTAACTAAGAAAAAGAAATTTTTTTTTTTTAGAAATCACGTGGGTCTGTCAACAATGTTGCCATACCGACATCTGTCAGACCGGGGACTTATTGAGTGATGTGTTAATATAAATGAAGAAATTCGAGAAAACTCTTTTGATTTTTTTCTTGATTAATTAATATTCAGAATAACGATGAATGAACTAATCAAAGTGAATAATGCAAGACAAAGTGCTTGCTTTAATGTTAATGTATATTTATGGAGAAGCTGATTAATTCAATATTTATAAATAAGTGGGGGTAACGTTTATGGAAAAATGGTCTGAAAAAACATATAAATGATCAAGATAGGAGTAAAGAGTAAGTCAGTTCGAATATTATTGTTCACGAATATCGGACGAGAAAATTTTCTGGCAAGTCGTAGATGTATCGCGGTAGGAAAACGCTATTCGAGGCACAATTTCGAGGATTTAAATCAAGACGTTAAGTAGGGATCGCGAGCGCAGGGCTATTGTTCTGCTAGTCCTCCGACTTTCTGTCGTATTTTCTGGTATAGCAGGATCTTCGATCGCGTCGAGTGTAATCTAGATTGCCATCAACGGCATGATTTCTCTTACCGCGTACGAGTCTGCCAATTTATGTCCCCTGTGCAGGGCCAAGCACCGATTCGTTACTGCGGATCTCTCTCCCCAAGGTACTTGGCAAATTATTATTTAAGAAGGAAAGACGGCGATGGAAAATCTGAAAATCTACGAGCGAAAGGTGAACGAAAAATCGACAACATTTTCGTTAAATCGTCCGATGAATTTTCATAAAATTGATGTACTAATTTATAATGATAAAAAAGACGACCTGCAATTTAAGTTTTTTTGAAAATGTCAAAATAATATTCATGAAAATTGAATAGAATTGAAAAATTTTTATATTTTGTAATATTTTTGCATTCTTTAATTACGTAAAAAAATTCATTTAAAATATTGTTTCTCTCTGTTTGTTTTCATTCAAATAATTAACCCATTTATGTGTTTATTCATACAGTTCAATTATTTTGAAACTCGATTAAACAATAAGGTACATTGGTGCGCAAAGTTTGCGCGCTTATACGTCGTATTTTCGCGTGTAGCCGCGAGAAAATTATTCATCATTACAATAACATTTATAATCTGATAATAAAAGTCCATACGATACTTATATAATAATAATTAAATTATATAATTGTATATTGGGGGTGTTTAATATATCGTACAGTGCAAGAGAAAGCTCTGCAAATATATACACACGTAGTTTGCTTTGGAGCTTGCTAATTAATTTCGCGATCGATAGGCGAAATATAGTCTTTTGATAAATTCTATAAGGATTGCTAAGAGAGTCGCGCAATTTTTCATTGTAAACTTAATTAATGTAGCGTAAATCGTAATAGGAACGGTTACGTAAAGATCGTCCGAGCTTTTGGCAATTCCTATTGAATTTGCAATCGTCAGATGCACGATGTTTCAACGGACGTGGACCGAGAATGGGATCTCAAACGAGAGCCTCAACGTACACGGAGGATTTTCCGTTCGGTTTATACGACGACTCAAAAAGGGTGAGCTTTTCTCTGTCATCTCCTTCGGGGAATCCGCGTATATTTCTTTTTATCGGAGTAACGGAAACGTTTCACTCGTCCACTACGAACACTTGGAAATTACGTCGGTACAAAGGGAGCTCTCTATTTTTTTTTTTTATTTTTTTTATTTTTTTTTCCTTCCTTTGCCGTTAAGCTCCTTTCGTTAACATCTCGACGCTTTCCGATTGGCCGCGTCTCCTCTCGCGGAACTGTTTACATTTATTCTCAGGATGATAGAGCGCCATGCGCTTGACCCAATTTCGATTCTTTTCATTTGCAAGCGGTGTTTGTCAATTATGAATAGCATTTTCTCTAGGTTTAATCGCTGCCTGCCTTTTTTAACTTCCGCTCTCGCGGCGGGGATGGTTTGTCATTTGCTCTTCAGCCAATGTCCCATCGTTATTTATCGTTCGAACAGCATGAGGGTCGCTTATAAATACACGCGGACTAATTAAAAGAGAAGTGGTTAGATTTATGGTAGTACGTGTGTTTGATTAAACTCTGGATTCTCTTACACTGCGAATCAGACGTCACGTTGTTTGCAGAGATATCGGTTTCTGTTATGATTTGGAACTCGCAAGGAGAAAGAAATGATAAAACACGGAATGTTTGCATTCTATTGAATTATAATGTAACATTTGATATGTATAGGAAAATATGTGTATTAATATTTGGACAAATACATTATCCGTTGTCGCTGAAATTGGCTCAAAAAGTAAAAAGGTAATCGTTTCGTACAAAATAAACATGTACAAAATAAACATGTTATTTAATATAATTCAATTTTCAATAATTATAAATAAATGTGCAAGTTTCAAATATATAATCCTTTTCGATAACAATATTTGATTACTGCACTGAGAAAGAAAAAATGTTAAACCAACAAAATTTTTTTTTATCTAACTATATGCCACGGGCTGTCAAGCAAGCATTTGTCAATCTGCAAAAATAATATGTCTCAATGGATGCAATAATGAATTCGTACCAAAAGATATATAATAACTCGCATCGCACTATTAATCGAAACATGCGTCTTTATTTGAAAAAGAAAAATTTCTTTCTTTTTTGTAAAAATTTTTTTTTTTTTTTTCTCAACGAGAGCTGTTACTACTTTCCGTAATAATTTCTCATTTCGATATATCGAGCGTGTATCTGTTCCGCCAGTAACAGGATCGATTCCGTCACTTTTTTCGCAACACGATAGGTTTACGGGACTTATGTCCGGATTTGTAATGACGTATGCGCTTCATCATGCAACGATCGTCGTGAATCCCGGTGGAGAATTTGGAATTCGAGAAATGGAGATCAGACGTTCGATCAGTGATATCGAATTTCTCACAATATGTATTATATCCATTACAATCGTCCTTCGCTATATTGTACATATATATATATATATATATATATATATATATATATATATGTACGCGATTTTGGAATTGGAGGGGGAAGCACAATACGCTGAAATCCCCTCGTCCTAATTGCATATCGGCTTTAAATGACACCAGCTGCGCTATAATACATGATTTTCGGTATTGGGGATCTGCTCGATGTAATTAATCCACTGCCGCACAAGCGGCAATGAAGCTGCGCTATTACATATGACGTGTTTACATTCGTAATATCCCGAGGCGATATGTATATATTTATCGAGACATTAAATAAGTCGGTGTTTCCGCGTTACATCGAGGAGAGGCGCGCGTTAATTTATTAATTCGGCGGCGAATTTTCCGGCGAATTTTTCGCGACTGACGGAGGGAGAAGCTTTTATCAGGCAAAAACCTCGGAAGTAATAAATATGCGGCGGGCGGAACGAGTTTTGTGCGGGAAACGCGCGCATTGCGCGCGCCGGTATTTCACCATGTTGCATCTGAAGAGAGAGAGAGAGAGAGAGACGATGCACCAACAGATCCATCGATCGGAACGAGGTACTCGGCTTTTTAACGACGTGTCAATCGTCGAAGCCCGCCCGATAAAAGCGGTTAAATATCTTCAGTTTGCTCGCGACAGATGATTATAATAGAATGATGTTTCAGGAACGACAGTCTCCGGTTTTTTGGGGATTCTTTCGAGCAAAGGGAAGGATTTTCAAAATAAGAATGATACAAGTAACATTTCGATTAATAATATACGGTAATATCAATCTATAATGACACAGCGGTAAGAAAATAACGCAAATATTTCTAACAAGGGGGAGAAAAAAAGTAACGCATAATAATATTTTTTTTCTCTCTCTTTATTTTTTTAATCCGCTTTGAAAATAATTTTCGTCAATAAATATGAGTGTGATATAAGCGTAAAGATATTATCGTTGTGTTTGATTCAAAGAGGAAATTAATGGCAATAAATTATCTTTGCAATTTATTAAAACGCTTAATTTTTTTAAGGTCAAAAAGAAAGTTCCACCAGCAATTAAGAAAATTCCACAGTTGCCAATCGTAACGAAGCACGAAGTAACGGGCACCGCAATAATTTCGCTGAAACGGCAAGGTAGAAAACTTGGATTGAAAATTTTAAGAACTTTTAGTTTCAATATGCCCGTGCAAATATTTTTTCTTCTCCGAAAGAAATATAATTGATCATTAGTTATAAAGAAATATATATATATATATATATATATATATATATCAATTTTTTTCTTTGTTTACATTAATAGAGCAGTATGAAGTATATTTTAACAGCGCAATATTCGAAAAATGAAACAAATTTATATAAATGCGGTAAAGAAAAGGTTCATTTTTTCGCTTTCTAAGGGTATATGATTATTTTTCAGTTGTGAAGATCTCTTAGGCTACAAAGAGAAACACAGAATAATAATGATGTGATAAGAGGAAATAAAAGAAATAAAAGAATCGAAAGGGAAAGAGTTAAACCTGAATTCGTTTATAAGTGGAATAAATATTCGGTCATAATTGTAAAAAAATTAAATGACATCAAATGACATTAATGTTATCGTCATACCGAGAACGACGAAATGTATCTGTGCACATATGCGTAATAACACGTCACTCAATAAGTCCCCGGTCTGACAGATGTCGGTATGGCAACATTGTTGACAGACCCTCGTGATTTCTAAAAAAAAAATTTGTTTTTCTTAGTTAGACCGGAGACTTATTGAGTGATGTGTTATATAAATTTGACGTTTGACTCGCGTTTCACAGGAAATTTATCATAAATATGCACATAATAATGACAAAATATGCTATTATTAGAATTTAATTCTACAAATAATATTCTTAAAACTACTATTATTATATTATTATCTTCTCATGTCATCGGAAAATTACAACTGTATTAAAATCTAGAGATTGCATCCCAAGCATCGATAATTTCGTTATTAAAACAAATTATTTTTCGATTATACATTATAATGCAATCGCATGTTTCTTGTGATTTTCTTTGTTATCGAGAATTTTTTTACGATGAATTATGCATCTTTATTACGATGAATTATGCATAAAAAGCTTTTTTAATCATGTAACTTTGATGTAAGAATAAATCTCTGTCGATAACTATTTCTTATAGAATAAATGAATCAAAATAATACGTTTCCTTTAGGGGTTGCAAGGTGGCGGTATGTCCCTACGTTGGTTTATCTAGACTGATTTGTGCTATAAAAAATATACAGAGAAAACATTTGTTGCATTAAATATAAAATTGTGATAAACACTTTCGACGAGATGATTGTAATATTTTAAAATTCAATCTCTCTTGTACAGATAAAAAATATCGGATGTAATATTAGAACGATTGTCGATAATGAGCATTGTTGATAATTGTATCTTTCAACTCTTTTTAAAAAGTTAGAATTGAAAATTTTGAAAAAAATACTCAAATTTTTTGTTGTGTTTGGGTATTGATTTTGATCTCCTTTTACGCGTATAATGGAAAAATTATACTTTAAAGTAGATGCCGACTTTTGATATTTTTTTCCGAAATCAACAATTATCTTTTTCGCCAAAATTATGGAAAGGAAAAAAATTTTTTCACGTAGTAAAACAAAGCGTATAATCACTCGGGAATCAAATTATAGCGCTACATTTATATATTTTTCTAGAAAAAAATTTGAGAAGTCGACTTTTCATTATGATCAATTTCGCAAACAAAAATCAGCTGCAAATTTATCAAAGGGTCTACCTTTCAATTATTATCGCACACATACAAAACTACGACAAATCATCGACATATGTCAATGTTATTGATGGTACTGTAATTTCACACCGAACCGTATGGTGTACACCATTTTACCATTATTCAGTTAAATCAGAGTATCATCAATCACCCAATCACTGTATGTCACACATGGATATGTTCAAATTTGATTGATAATTCATTTATTATAACATTGATATCGCGGCAAAATTTCCATTTCGTGAGCGTTTGCTTTAGCTTTTAATATTTTACTTCTTTCTCAACCGTAATTTTAGTCCGCAATTTTCATTTATAAACTTAATGCCATTTTCGCGAAATCGTACCTGGGACAGAGTCATTAAATCGTTCAACTTTCATTTCATGAAAAGTCTCAACTATGCTGGTTTCGTTTAGCTCGCCCACAATCGACGACTGAGATTGAGCGCTAAATCGATTTAATCGAGTTGCGGATTATCGGTTCAATCTGTCATAAAAAGTTATCAATTTTATCGTATCACGCGTAGTGCGTATTGCGAGTTTCTCACGGCTATCACTAAAATATGACCTCGTATAATCGATATTCCAATGTCAGATTTATGATTCGCAATGAAACAGATAATGTATTAGTCACATTTGTATTATCGCCCTTACCGCAAGTAATAAATGACGCGACAAATATGCGCGAAACGTTTCATTTTACTAAAATTAACAATATAATGATAATATTAGTTATTCGTGACTTTATATACGACATACGCGAATAGATTGAATTATTAATATAAATTAATTTGAATGATATATTTAACATCTCTTTTGTTGATCTGTACAAGTGTAAATTATGATATAATGAGGATGTAAATTTTTTCAAGACGTTCATGATATTATTTACGACAGTAATGAATTTTTATACGCAAATTTTATGATGAGATTTTATAACAATTGAGGAAATTATTAAGAAAGAGAAGGAGAGCGAGAAGCTCGTTTTTCAGATAAAAAAAAAAAAAATTATACCTATTATTAGTTTTATTATTAAAAAGTAGCGACGAAATGATGTATAGAATATTGGAATTTATCGTAATTACCATCATTATATTTGCTTTCGTGAAAAACCAATACTGATTTCTCAATTATATTTTAGCGATGTAATTTGCAGTCGGTCGTCAAATTAAATTGAGGGGAATCGGGGAGTGGGATGAATGGCGGAAAATAAAAAAAAAATAAAAAATAAGCTTTTAATAGCTTATCCTATATATATAAGAACAAATTCTGTGCACGCATGACATGTTGCTTTACTACGGTGGAGATACCGTAGCACCCCAAGTTCACGATTTTTCGTCACGCTATACTTCTTCCACACGTTTGAAGATAATTTATTATATCACGTCGCTTGTATTACTAATGATGTGTTAAATTATTCGAGCAAAATGACTCAAGAATCAAACGTGACCCTTATCCTTTAAAAAGAATAGGCGATTTAAACTTTGTTCTTTATAATGTCTATATAAAATCTTGATAATAAATGTGAAAATTATTGCGATCCTCTCTTGATTTATAAGTTAACGCCATCATTTATTTTGACATAAATTGGCAACGTAATAAACAATTAATAGAACTTTTATCAAAGAAGAGAGAGAAATATTTGCAAATATTAAGAAGCGATTAATTCTGTTATTTTTCTATACATTTTTGAGCAAAGATGAAATTTTGAAATCTGTGAGCGTTCTCTTTTAGATTTATTTTACTCTACTCGCAGATCTGTCATCAGAAAAAAAAAACACATATAAACTTTATAATTTACTGATTTTATTAAACCCGTATATATTTTTGTATTTTGAATTTTGACAATTTCCTCCGTGTTTCAAATTCATTTGATTCAGCGTTGATACTCTCTGACTAGATCTTCATTAGCATATAGGACGGATTACCATATGGGATACGCAAAGGTGGTAATCACGTAATTGGCTTTTCGATGGTTAGCGGGAAACAGGTAGGAGAGGGGAAGGGGTGAAATTCTCGCAAAGGTTGGTGCGGGTCAGGGAATAACGCATTGGGGCAACAACTGGTAGCCCGGTGGTGGCCCCCGAAGGTGCGCGAGAATTTCCGGAGAGGACCGAGCCCGTCCTTCGAGTCAGTCGCGATTCACTCGCGGCATTCGGTGAGTGGCAGACGAGAAACACCGGTCGCGAAGCGGGCGACGAGGACGGGTGACCCCGGGAGGGTGAGGGCGCGGAAAGTGGGGCAGGCGGGGAAAGGGAAATTGGGTGAGGAACACGCGGAGATAGATAGCGAAGAGAAAGATACCATCGTGCGATGAAGCGAAGAGCGTTTCGCTCTCTGCATTGTTATTTGAAGACGGCGTTTTTTTTTTTTTTTTTTTTTCTTTTTTTTAATACCTCGTGGGGGTGCGATATCTATCGGTACGCGATAAGTGCTGACATCTGCGTGCCACCCTCGGCGCAGATTGGGGTTTCTCTCTGGCGCGAGATGCAGGTCGCAGATAAAGCTTTTCCACCGCGCGTCATCGAAATATGCGCATATGTTTTCTTCGCGTGTATGTGTGTGTGTGTGTGTGTGTGTGTGTGTGTGTGTGTGTGTGTGTGCGTATATATGATGTGTCTATGCGTGTCGCGCGGATTCCGCGTGCGCGAATGATGTTACATTCGCGATCGCCTGCTGTCACTCGACCGTCATAGCGATTGATGCACACGCGTGAATTACTCTTCTCGTCCGGCTTGTCGGAAATGAAACGAAGCGAGTTAATTCGCGTCGTTAGATCGCACGCCATCGCCGCTTCCGCAACTATGATGGGAATCGGAGTTGATGATTTTTTTTCCACAGCAGTAAATGCTCGGCGCGAAACGCGGGTGCTCCTATCGGCGGCGCACTTTAATTGGCTCGACGAGTCTCATTCCTGGCGGTTCGCCAATAATCAGTGGTGGAAAGGCTAACCGATGATAGGAAATTTGGCGAAGCAGAGTGCGCTCGAGGAGATGATTGCTTTAAGATGCATATTTTTACGGTTTTTATCTTTCATGGAAATAAAGATGTAGAAAATGAGAGAGAGCAGGGGCAAGGTGTTGGAAGTTATTACTAATGTTCTTTTTTAATCAACAAATTTAAGATATTTATTAACGAAATGCTTGAAAATTAGTGTCAACAATCTTAACATTTTTCTTCTCTTCTTTAGAGGAATAAACAAAACATTCATATATTTATTTTTGTTTATTTTTTGAAGGATGCGTTATGTATTTTTTATTTTCCAATAATATGGTAATTTTAAAACTGATTTATTAATTTAATCATATTAAAATTATAAAAAAAAAATTACTATATAGCGCTCTCTAAATATGACTGATGCGGATTTACAAAATTTCTTATAAAACGTAGTAAATGTTTTAATATAAATAATATAGAGTAATATTTGAATTCAAAGTAAACGGTGCATCATCAAACAATCAATGAATCGTCGAGATATTTCAACTACCGTAATCTTCGCGATAGAACTTTAATTGGATTGAACCTTAACTTATCCTTATGAATGGCGGAATGCCAGGAATTGTGCTGGAATGATTTACGGGGGAAAATCTCTCGTTCGCGCTGCACCTTATCTATTTTTGTCGGCGATTTATTTTTGTTCCTATAATTATTATCGCATTTTGACGATCCATTAAAAGCAACGAATTGCTTTTGCATTCAGAATCACAGTCTTTGTGAAGCGCCTTCATGACGCTTGCAATGCACTTTATTTAATTGATCATTACCGTAATTTTTGTGTTGTCGATTATAGATTTATTATAGATTGATAAGATAAAAAGAGCGAAGACGCGAATTTTTATGGACTTTTTTATTGGTTTTTTATTAATCAATCTATAAAAGTATAATCTATTATTGGAAAAAAAAACACGTAGCTGAAAATTTCTCCTGAATAAGATGAAGGATGAAGGCCGAGTTTTGCTAAAGTTAGTTTTGAAAAATATCACATATCACTTTTATACGAACTTTTGTAATACACTTTCCCAAAGCGAGTATTTCATACTAAGTGAAGCTTAACGTTCCTGCCATCAATGTAATGGTCCGTTGTGAGAATTAATTTTAGCAACCTCATTTAATGTTAATCTAAGTAGTGCTCGTCTTCCAGACTCAATTAGTAGATATATTTTTTACGAGCCACTAATTATTATCTTTATTTTAATTTTCCAAGTTGTTCGAAATATTGCGAAATATTGGCACCGATACGTAGTAGTGTGGATTTAAATTTATTGTGAAATATAAGAGTTACGATAAATATCGCCACTGTAACAAATGGGTACGGAACTTTTGTCAGTCGAATATGTTACTTTTCTAACAACTAAAGGTAGTCTGAAAAAGAAAATACTATCTGTCTATATTGTGACATTGGTGATTCTCGTAACTCCATGCAAACTGGTTTGGAGTTACCATCCATCTTTTCTAACTTTTTAAGATGCACAACTAAATTATTTCTCTCTTAGTTTAATGTTTGATTACAAAGAAATATTATTATGAAAATTTGTCTTTTCTTATGCCATTATGTTATTCATACAGTGAATTATTTATTTGTACGTATTTAAAAGTTTGAACTCACGTTAATTCTCTTTAAATGACATCTGAATAAAAACTTTACTAAGGGGGAGATTAAATACCTGTAAAAGTTTTCGAATCGCATGAAAAAGTTTTTACGCTAACAGAAATAAATCTCCTTGGTCAATACGTTCTTGTTTGTATATTTAAATCTTAAGAAGATCTATGAATTATGTGTGAAAGGGCGCTGCTCATTTCGGTCGCTTGTACAGTAAATACATGTCTGGAAGATGATAACTCTGATTCATTGCAACGAGAGCATATTTCTTGGCGAAATCGCAGAGTCTTAAAGGGCTTATTTATGTAAGTGGAAACTTTCGCTAACGCGCCTTTAATACCGCGAAGAAGGAAAGCATGGTGTACATGGGACTCGCGGGGCAATACTTTTCGGAGCTAGATCCGAATTTCAATGACCGGCCAAGAGCAATCGATCCAGCTGTTCGCGCCCGACACCTTGTAAGTAAGAAATCCATGCTGACAAAATTTTAAGTTTAATCTCAAACAAACGTCACTTGTCGCGCGAATGACATTAATTTCATAGATTTTTTTGTACAATAATTTTTTTTTACCGGAAAAATATATATTTATTTAGCAAGCAAATTTTAATGAATTTTGAGCAACAGCTTTTAATTATTTATTATCTTAATAAAAGTATTTTTTTATTGTCGTATTATTGAAAATTTTATGACGCTAAAATAGCAATTTTTTAATAAAAATTTAATTTCAATCCATTTTAAATCTTGAATATTACAACATCGGATTAATTTAAGTTTTACTTTCAATTATATATAAGTACGCACACACACGAACAATGAAACTCTCATTTTTATATATTTTCTTTAATCCTTTTTTAAATCTACTGTTTACACTGATAAATACTTTATATATGTTATTGTCTTAATTCTGACATTTTTGCTTATCCTTTTCATTTATCTTTCGGTTATCTAGATGAATGCGTATATACAAAAAAATAAGAGAGAAAATATTGCATAGAAGCATATTTCTCTCTTTCTTTCACAAAAGAATATTTTAACTGAAAATGTGAAAAAGGTAGATTAAAGTTTATTTTTGAATGAACTTTAGAACGATATTGAAAATTCATTGGAAATGTATCTTATTGCACAAAATTGGAAGCAACATTTTTAAGGCATTTTATCATTTTATATTTCAAAGTGCTACTGTGAAATGTACATTCGTAATACGTTACGGAACAATAGCATTTTCCTTCAGTCGGAAATTCTTTGATACTCTTCTTTAATGCATAAAGTCAGATAATTTACGATTGAAAACGTAAAGTCACGTATAACTTTAAAACCGTGTTTAATGTTTCACGTTGTAATCCACGTTAATTTTATTCTCAGCTTTGAGGTATTTATCTTAATCCGCCACAGCTCAGTGTAATTTTAAACAATGTAATGAGATCATCATGTACTTAATCTCTTTTACAATAGCATTTAATATATAATTTTTTCACTTACATTAAATGAATATTTTACTCTTGACATTTTTTTATACTGTTTTACATTTTTATACATTAATGTATATATTAAATATACAAATTTTTTTACACTATCTACTAACTATAATTTTTATCTCCTGTAAATGAATATATATATATATATATAACACATCACTCAATAAGTCCCCGGTCTGACACATAATGACGACATTGTTGACAGACTCACGTGATTTCTAAAAAAAAAATTGTTTTTCTTAGTTAGACCGGAGATCACATAATAGGATCTTGAAAACATAAAAATTTATGAAATAATAATATAATTTATTTTTAAAAATTTTTGTATATATATACGTGGACATTATATGATATTTTGTAATACATCACAATACGTATATATATAACACATCACTCAATAAGTCCCCGGTCTGACACATAATGACAACATTGTTGACAGACCCACGTGATTTCTAAAAAAAAATTTGTTTTTCTTAGACCGGAGACTTATTGAGTGATGTGTTATATATATATATATATATATATTTGTATCATTGCGTGAAAACGGAAAAGCGATTTTTCGAAAAAGTTATTAACTACTATATTAAAAAAATGATTAAAAAAATTATTATGAAGTATTAAATTATAAAAATATTTTATAATTAAATTTAAAATTTGCTTAACAAATTATAGACTTTCTGTCATTTTATTGCAAAAAGAAACATACATTACACTATGACAAGATGTAATCAAACATTTATAACGTATGTCTATGTATATGACGCAATACGACCGACTTGTACGTATTTCCGCGTAATAGTTATCAGTACATCCTGTGTAGTTGATCAGCTTTCAATGAACGGAAAACCTGCTTCGCAACTGTCACGCGCATTTAAAATTGCCTGAAAACCAGTCGTTGATTAGTCATCGTTGATTAGTCATCGATGATTACGCGTCGGTATTTTCTCCGTCCGCAAACTGTCATCGTTTCATCATCATCGATAATCGTGTTTCGATGGCATGCACGATGTAAGAAATTTATTGTATTATTGTATTGTATTATTATGTATGTATTGTATGTATTGTTATTGTAGATTCTATTGTGAATGGTTTCGAGAATTAATTATAGTATTTCAATAAACACGTTGTTTGGGAAGGAGAAGGGGGTGAGTTTGATCGACGATTCCGAGGATCGGAAGTATCGCGTGAGAGAGAGAACGGATGTCTATGGAAGCGCGTTAACGGTTCAAGGAGAGTCATGATGTACGCGACACGTTCTGGAAGCTAAAATGTAGGGTCGACTTCTTTTACACAGTTTAGTATAGGAACACATCATTGGAAATAATGCGTTGAAATTGAGGGCATACGTGACGCACGAATACGTGTCTTGAGAAAAAAATCTCTGTCATTTATTAAGTCGATGCGAAAGATTTGCATTAGGTAAAACGATATTATATACAGGACGTGTTTCATCTTTCGCAATTTCGATTTAATAATAATGAGTAAATTTTACGTGTAACTATAACTGTTGAGAAAACTGCAGACTTTATTTAAAATTTTAGAAAAAGAAAATTTTATATTGAGAATTGAGATACGGGGATCAGAGAGAGAGGAGGGAGGGAATAATATGTCTTTCAGAAAATATTATTAAAAAAAAATTAAGTCTTGACATTTCATGAATACCATATATATATATATATATATATTTCTTGTATTCATTAAGCAGATGACAAAATTAATTTGCAAAGTGCTAACACAAAAGGACTATACTTCGATACGATCTTGTAATAAGACCAACATATTTCTCGAATATAAAATTGGATTTAAATTTATAAATAAACGTGAATAATATCACTCTTCTTTAGATAAGAGATAAGCGATTACTTTGAACTAAAACTTAATTAATTTGAGTGAGTTTGCTCACGAGAGAAAATCGTATCAATTCATATAAAGCAAGGAAATTATTAATATGTTTAGAATAATTTAAAAATTATTATTTTCAAACTTATAACTTTGAACTCGAAACTGAATATTGAAAAATATTCTGAAAAATATTTATAAATAATTTTAAACACGCCAGCGATGATTCCAGCGTTTTATCGTTCTCGTACCTGAACAATATTGCCAACAATCTGCTAATTAAACAGAGATATCCAGGAATGTTCCGATGAATTAAATCGGGATTTTTCAAACGTCTTTATTTCGTACGTGGTTCATACATGCTCAGTCGAGATTTAGCCGAAATAGTTGGCGTGCACGTGTAGATATCCGAAATTGCGACGGCCTCAAATTGCGAATCTCATTCGTGCATGGAATGACAGGATGGTTTATCTCTCATGGGCGTAACGTCTGGCCTTCCCGACCACCGTAGACAGGGACTACGTATGTATAGGCCACTGTCAAGGTATTACACTCCGTATTGACCGGGCTCTTGCCTCGGCTGCAGCAACCTCGCGTAGTACGTGCGAAGTCTGCGGATGAATTTTTCGGACGTGCTCCATCATGTCAAGTTCTGATCTGCGAGCGAAAGACGCGGGTCATCTTGTCGCCATCTTTTATGCGATCGAAAAATACTTATGTCTCGTCGAGTTATTACTCAGTCTATATCGGCATCGTCGCTTTTTACGCGAAGCGTCGAAATTATTTTCTTTCATTTATTGTTCGACAAAAAAATTGCATAATTTTTTTTCCCGACATCCAAATCGTGTAATTGAACGAGAAATCTGATATTAAAACGCAATTCGAGAAGGACTCGTTATTTATTTTATTTGTAAACTTTATGAAAGGTTGTGCGCACGACACACACACACACACACACACAGATGAGAACGATTTGTATTCTGAACGAGATTCGTTATCTATTCATCAGAATTGTCGTTTGTGTCATGAAAATGATGTAAACACGAGTGACACAAATGCGTTCATCCCGATTTGACGTGTGTTTTCTTATGCAATTTCAGGTGGGAATGGAACGTCGTGACGTCATACTGACAGCAGTTTTTGGAACACTCGGAGCTCTCGTAATTTTATTAGGACTCGCACTGGCGATGTGGCTTTATCTACGCGCTAGGAAGTCCAAGCAGCAGGATGACGATCTCGAGGATCAGAATGAAAATGGCGAAGGCTCGAGCCAGCAACAACAATCTACCAAGAAAAATGGCTTTTTGAATCTGAAGACACCTCTCATCAGTACGAAGGCTCTTGGGTGAGTAATTGTACCTTTTCGTTTTCGCGAAATAGCCCAGAGAATTTATTAATATTACGATATAATAATTCTCCGGTTATTTTTTTCTACGCGATTTCTTCGGGCTTTAAAAAGATACATTATTTGTTTGCGCAATCGAATACAACGTTTTATTATACAAAAAGCATGGGTTTAAGAAAAATGGAATAATTATTTTTTTTTTTGCACATTTTTTGACGTTCTCTCAATACGATTTTATTATCGGAAATATATTATCAGTGTCAGTTTTCAGAAATTTGAGATTGAAAATTCCGACAATATATCTAATTTTGAGCAGAATATAGAACTCTCTTTCTTGCAATGTTATATACAGGGTAACTATAGCGCGATGAATTTAAATTAAAATAATTCTCCTTTACAAATCTAACTTTGAAATATCTCGACATTGCGAGATGGACGTAATGTAGCACTTTAGTGGCTGAGTTTATACTACTGAATTAAATGTTTGAAAAACTATTTTAAAAGAATGATTATTTTCTTTCTCGGATGTGAAAAATAGCCGATTAAATTAATTTCATGTCTTTTCGATAAACGCGAGATTCATAGTTTTCCCCGTTACTGTACGAGCGCCGAAACGGAGGGTAATTTTCCCAAGTAGTAACGTCCTAATATTAGTCAGACGCAGTAGTAGTACACTTACCGACATTCGCAGTCGTCGGTAAATTTATCCGGCCGGGGAAAAGCCTCGGCGTTATCGACGAGAGAATTTTCTCTCTGGCAAAACGCTTCTATCTCGCGTCTGGATAACAGGAACTAAACATGCCTCGTATCGATAAAATATTTGCGGATATCGTATCGTCAAACGATACTCGAAATTTCCGCCAAAGATCACTCAGCGCACTGACAGTCCTTCATCGCTGTCCTTAGCTGAGTTAATCGAGAGACTTTACCTTATTACGCGCACGGTAAGGATAAAGCACAATTTGTACCATTATCTCTACATCTCGCTTATCTTTAAACATTTTCCACGATTCTGAGAATTTTCGATGCCATATAATTGATTTTTTTTTTCTATAATTTAATTTATGTCGAAATTATAGATAGATGTAGGAGATTATATATTAATATAACTATGGGATTAATTAATTGCCATATCCTTATAATATCGCTCTGTAATAGATAATAAAACTTGAATATTAATATCTAATATTAAATTCTTCTGAATAATTATACGTGTTTTTTTTTCCTAAAAACTATGTAAAACACACGCTTTTTCTGACGATGGTTTATCTGACGATATTTTTTTTTTTTTTTTTTTTTAAGAGATTAGATTAATAGGAATATGGCAGTCTTGTTATGTAATGCGACTTTATGATATTATGTGTCATCATTAGGGGTCCTATCTATGGCTTTTTTTTTCGTGACTCTGCCAATTAAAGATATTAAGAAATTTCAATATTAGTCCTCGTTTGAGAGCTTAAACCTGTTTCTCCATGCTAGGCAAATATTTTTTTTTTGTAATTCCATCCTTCGGTAAACGTGCCGGACTTTACTCTCTGTAAATAGAGAGCTGAAATCCTTTCAACGCGCGTTTATATGGAGTGTCTAAAACAATCGACGATTTAACGAGCGATTCATGTAACCGCTGCTTTTTATGGCTACTTTCCACTCGTTCGTATTGCGTTTATACGGTACTCTTTTATTATTTTTTTTTTTTTTTTATCTCGGAGAGAAAAATAAGATATAAGGTAGAACGCGTAATAATGATTGACAGGTATAAAATTGTCATTTTCTTATAATATTACGTTAAATAAATAATAAAACGATTGAATTTTCCGATTTTCAATCGTACAAACTATTTGATTGAATATCGATATTTGCATAAATTTTCAAGATTCTATTTTGAAAACACACTGAATTCTTTTCCCTCAAAACAATTTTATAACCGATTATTTATAAAATAAAATGAAATAAAATAGCGACGGGTGAAAGCTTATATATTTTAATAATAAATTCTTTAGTTTAAAATCAAAGAGAGTTTTAAGATCTTATCGTCTATTATCGGGAAACAGGCTTTTCAGATTTAAATCTAATTTTATAAATGCAAATGCAAATACACGGAAAGAAATGGAAATATATATTTTTTGCTACTTGTTTATTTTCCTTTATTTATTATACATTATACTATAAATATACGAGAACTATTCGCGAAAATATCTGACGTCGTAGACTCTCGCAGATTGGATATTCGATTTTATGCAAAATAGCGACGAGAGATTATCGAAGGTACGTAGGAATCGAGAGACGGTAACAGATTCTAATCGTATTGCCGATTCGATTACGAAGAAATTTGCATGGAGTCGGGCAGCCGGAATGTTGCGTAACTATGGAATTTTCCTTGACAGAGGGAATGAAAACAATGGAAGCAGTAATATACAATTTTCAATGGCTGTCGGGACTGTGGCCCCGAGAGTGTATGCACGTTTCGGAAATGCGCCGTGACGTTGTATTCTCAGTTATTCCAGGATAAATCGCGGCGGAACAAAAGCGGCGTTGCTAAATGAATAGCTCGAAGGGAGAGTGGTGGTTCGACTGGAAGAGCAGAAAAATTTGCTCCGAAATTTATTTGCCCTTCCTGCAAATATGGACAGCTTCAGCGAGCGCTTAACTTGCTCGGAAAAGCGCAAGCCCTTAAACTTAAATAATTACTTCTAAATAAATAATTTCTATCTTTAAAGCCCGTTGTGTCGCGTTGTCGCGCTACGGAGAAAATTGAGATCAACGCGGCGAAATAACCGCCGTAAAGTTTCGCGCCATGCGTTAAACGCGCGCTTGCTCGCGATAGAAATACAGTCGGTTACATTTCCGCGACAAGAGAATTTAGAAATGCTATGATAGATTAATCCGCTTTTCCTTTCGTGTTCTTTTAATTTTACATATTCATGAATGGAATAATGCAAATGACGAGAGTTTGAGGTGGCGGGGGAGGGGGAAGGGGGTGGGGAGGGCGCGGACTGCAGGGAAATCAAGGGAACACGGTGATTTATCTGTATTATCGCGCGAATAGCGAACGCATTAGTATTTCGACGGAGTTTGCGAGTTGTTGCGGGAGTCCCTCGGAGACGAAAACTTATACGCGTGACCGCCGTCGTCGTTTGAATGATCGATGATTTTACCAAAAATCGACATGTCCCGGGATTTTATCCGGACTCTTTGGAAAAAGCATGGAAAATCTTAGGGAATTCTCAGGGAATTTTTTTCATACCTGCTGATGTTGACGGGAAATTGTCATGGAATTTTATTGGGACTGATGTCGATCTCTCTCTTTCTCTTTCTCTCTATCTACACATGTTCGAAATTCTCATCACGGAATGCCGATCCGGTATCAGAGCGATTAGCAGCGTAGACTTTGCAAGTTTTTAATTTGCACGACTACGGTCGCGTAAACTTGCTGTCGGGAAATGTCCGTTATTCGCGAAAATGAGAGCGTCAATACGGGACGGCGATACGTTCGTATCGAGCGAACTTTTTTTTTTTTTTTTTTTTTTTTTTTTTTTTTTTTTTTTTTAAGCGCGGAGAAAACGGAAATGCGACGGGGTAGTTCTGCATTCAGCGGCGTTGAATGGAAAACAACTCTCTTGCAACTCTCTTCCGACGAAGCACTTCTATCGAACGAATTTGTCGTATTTGTTTTTCTTTCATGCAGCCGCACGAGCGTGGGAAAACGCGAGGCACAAATACAATACATTACGTATTCGAAGTCTATCGACTCGAACCCTTTTCCAGAAAATAGGCCCCTCTATTCGGCAGTTTCGCTTAAGCTGCTTGCAACGACCACTAAAGCGGCCCTGACGTGACGTCACACCGTGCTGTATTGTCGCCTCGAAGCGATTTGACCCCGCGAAGAAAAGTTATAAGCCCGCTCTCGACATCGACGTTCATGTCGATACTTTGCGACGTGGTTGGACGATCACGCTATTTGCCGATCCTGAAATTAATCGACAGACTCGTAAGGTAATCCATCATAAATTGCAAGTTTCTTTATAAATCTGTACCCGCTTATACAAATTGGACGGAGCAGTACGCTATTAAAAAAATTGCAATCTCTTTCACAACTTTTTAATAAATCAGTGGATTCCTGGAATTTGAATTTTTCATCTATTCACTCGTACAAAAATATGACAATAGTTTTAGTCGAAATATTATGCGATAATAAAAATTTTGCTGCGTTTCTTTGACAAAAATAATACCTGATATATATATATCGTCTGTTATTCTCGAATTTTGCGTCGAACAAAACTGCCGTGCGACGGAGAATCTTAATCGGTTGGCTTTTAATCCGCAGGAATTTAATTAATATGCGTCGATTTAAAAGCTATATGCAACTCGGCGATAGACGAATTTCTCGTAAAAGCACCAATGCATCGAGCGCTACCGAACACACGAAACGAACGTAAATGTCTACGAGACACGCATGACATTTTTGGCTGGCGATAAGCTTCGCGTTTCCGCAACGTTATCTCAAGCCGAGTGTCTTAATTAGTATATCGCATGTGCCTCGAATTACCGCGTGGTCTGCATAGAAACATAACACCTGCGGTTGCATATTTTCCAGCAATTATTTCGGATAACCTGAGACATTTTAGGAAAACAGATATATATATTAACAGTTCTTTGTTTTAGAAAATACTATAGAAATTTGAATGAATAAAAAGGAAACAGGCGCTTTTGTCAAAAATTAGAGGCAGAAATAAAAATTAAAGTGCATTTTACGTGAATATCTTTTCGTCACAGAATGATTATTGAACACGTCCAAATATTTCTCTTGCACACAAGTAAATATAAACATATAATTTTAACATATTTTTATAATATTCATATATTTTTCGATCTTTAAAAAACAAATATTTTTCACACATTTTGATTCAAATAATCAATTTCGAGCAAATAATTATTTTAATATTATTTACATTTATTTTTATAAATGAAAATAAAAGCTGTATTTATTTCGTTTCCAGATATGTTTTAGGAATGTAATGTTCTAATGGAATCGCATACTTTAATAATTAAAACGGTCTCGATTTCTATCTTTAACCTTTCAAAAAAAGCTTTTATCGTAAATTGAGTCACAATATATAAGGTTCAGAATCAGGAAAATTTGATAAAGAGTAATTTCTTGTGTGAAGATAAGCAGAAAATGTAAATTAAAGTTTTTTTTTGTTCGCGAGAAAATTAGTTTAAAAATTGATTTTTAAAATTGACGTATTTATTAACATTATTTATTGATATTTTATAATTTTTTTTTTTTTTTTTAGAATACAAAATTCCTATGAAAAAATTTGCTTTCACGTTGTTTGTTTCGATTTTTTTATTATTTCTTCATAAGAAATCATCTCCTCGTACCACTATTTCAAATGCACCCTAGTTTGAAGACGAAAGTAATTTACTTTTCTCTTTAACCCATACGACAGAAAAACGTGAAGATGAAGAAAAACTAGAAAAGGGCATTTTATTGTCAAGAGCATAATGAAAGTTGACCTATTTATTATTTCTTCTCTTATAATGCATCATTGTATCGTCATTCATGCCCTAATGAGGAGCATGAAATGGAGCTCATAAATATATATACAATATATAATAGCTATTGAAATACTTAAATATAATAAATTCATATATATAATGTATTAATTTTTTTAAAATTTTTATATTTAATATATATGTTTTATATTTTGTTAAAAAATATATATTTACCAGAGTTTTCAAGATTGATTATTATTTGGAGCAATTTTTTATAATAATGCATCGAATCTTTTCTATAAAAATATCAGACTGTTTTTAGTAATGAACATCAATATACTGGTATCATATTGTCGACGAAATTTTTAATATATATGTGTAAATATCGAGTTATATGTTGGGTATCATCCGCGTAGAATATACAAATGGTTGACGTGTAAAAAAAAAAAAATAATTTAAATTTTTTCTCCATAATTTTAATAATTTAATTGGAAATGTCATTTTTAACGAATATTCCTAGAACACTACTTCTAATATAAATAAAAAATTACATTTCCTTAATTTTCAAATTTGCTGACTAATAATAAGTCATATATTTTAGAGCATAAACATATATTTTACAGTCATATATTTTAGAGCTAAAACATATTATTTTACAGTCATATATTTTAGAGCATAAACATATTATTTTACAGTATCTTATCATGCCAGATATTTGTATTTTCGTCAAAAGTTTGTCTAAGCAAAAGGTACTTTAAAAAACTGAATTACGCGGGCACGTGTTTTTCCGAGAAAAATCACTCTTGGCTGACCAAGCGTGTGATCATTCTACTTCCCGCGTTTAATCGTGTCCTTTTTACATTCTCGCACGGATTATCTCGAAAAGATCTCGTCTCCGGCAAAGCTTTGGTATTCGAAAGATTCTAAGGATTTTGAGATCAAAAAAATTTCCGACATATTTTCAAGCAATATTAATTATCAGCACATTCAACATCAACTTTTAACTATTAATATTTTTATTAAATTAAAAGAATATATGAAAATAAGAAGTACACAAGAATAATTACGATATTGCTTTATACGCGCGCGCACACACACACAAATTTAATAGAAAATATAACTAGTTAAAATATTAATTGTTTAATTAATAAATATTTTTAAATCATCAGGAAATTATAATGGTTAATTAATATTAGAAAATAGTATATATACAATTTTGTTAATCCAATACATGTGTTACTGTAATGAATTTATCACATAATAGGATCTTGAAAACATAAAAATTTATGAAATAATAATATAATTTATTTTTTTTAATTTTTGTATATATATACGTGGACATTATACGATATTTTGTAATGCATCACAATACGTATATATATAACACATCACTCAATAAGTCCCCGGTCTGACACATAATGACAACATTGTTGACAGACCCACGTGATTTCTAAAAAAAAAATTGTTTTTCTTAATTAGACCGGAGATCACATAATAGGATCTTGAAAACAAAAAAATTTATGAAATAATAATATAATTTATTTTTTTTAATTTTTGTATATATATACGTGGACATTATATGATATTTTGTAATGCATCACAATACGTATATATATATAACACATCACTCAATAAGTCCCCGGTCTGACACATAATGACAACATTGTTGACAGATCCACGTGATTTCTAAAAAAAAAAAATTGTTTTTCTTAGTTAGACCGGAGATCACACATCACTCAATAAGTCCCCGGTCTGACACATAATGACAACATTGTTGACAGATCCACGTGATTTCTAAAAAAAAATTTGTTTTTCTTAGTTAGACCGGAGACTTATTGAGTGATGTGTTATATATATTATATTCATCTATTCAGGGAAGAGAGTGGCATTGTATTATAAGTTATATATTATATATTCAGGATACTGAGATCGTTACGCTGTTTCGCAAATGGTACATATTGCCATCCTGCTACTCCCGCGACGGTAGAATTGATCCCGCAAGCAGCTGCGCAATCGATGCAAACGCGTATAACAACACGGGATTCTAATTACGGTATTATCTGTGTCGTTGCTGACGTTGTTAAGCATCCGATTATTTATGCCTTATTGATTCGCTTCTGTGATATGTCCGCCCTCTCCTTCGTGTCTTCATTATTACGATTTAATTATTATATTATTCTTTTAAGATTATACAAACGTCAAATTTAATAAAATCGGCATTTTATGCGAAATTCGTAAAATTATTCATAAAATTTTTTTCTCTAGATTCTATCCAAGTTTTATTGTTTTATGATTTTCTCTTAACTTAACAATTAAAATCTTAACTATTAAAACCTTCCATGTAATATCGAACTCTCTTAATGCAGAAAAAATTTAAATTTAATTTTTATTTAACTTAAGCACTAATGGATTCCCCTTCTAGATTTTATATAAGAAAATTTAATTATATATTAAATATATATATATATATATATATATATATAATATATATTCTGTACACAGAGATAGAGAGAGAATAAATTTATAAAAATAAATATAATAGATTTTTAATTACAATAAAATATTACTTAATTATATTATATATATTTTTTATATTAATAAAATGTAATAGATTTTTATATAAATATTTTTTATGCAAAATAACATATTGTTTATGAAAATAATATTTATTTACTTTCGGAAAATAGATTAGCGGGATGAGAGTCAAAGATAAAAGTTGTTCAACCATCAATCATCTTCAAACATTAACGTCTTGAAAAGAGGCTTTTTATTACGTTGTTTTTAATATTAATCGAAGCCCAGCGGCGATAAATTGTTTTGGAATGGAGCCGAACAAATTGGCGCGGCGGGAGGTTTATCTAAGCGCGTTTTAATCGACACGATCACACCATCTTACGCTCAGCAGGAAAATGGCGAGCGTTCTAATAAGAGGTAACAAAGTAATTAACATCGATTAACTTTTAAACGACCTTATCGTGTCTGGCTTTATTCATCAAAGTCAACCTATTACGTCACGTTGCACTTTATGCATGTCTTGCTGGAAGGTATCTTGAGATTGATCAAGATCTTGGACGAATCTCCGTTGAAATAACTGTAATTAATTATTAGATATCATTTATTTTTATCCCGACAGATTCTGAATTGAATAACATCAACAATGAAATAATGTAATAATGTAATCGATAAATTAATAATGTAATCAGTAAAAGGTCGAGCGGTTTTCGATATAAGAACCTGCAGCGTTAATTAAACTCTAAAATATTTATGAAATCGGTATTAATCGAATAATTCAATATATACTCTTGATATATAAACTATTTCATTGCAAAAGAATTTTTATATCTAGAACCTTTCTTAATCTTATAATACAAATTTGCGAGCTATCTACAGACTGTGTATGAACAATGTTTTGCGTTCATTCCCGTTGCATGTCTCGAATATAATTGCAAGTCGATCTTGTTCGAGAACATCTTTGTTATTTTTCACAAGTAAAATGAACCTACCGTTTGATAAAGGAATCTCGAGAGAGAAATTGGTCGCGAACGTCTTGACCTACAGATATTTGTTTGATATTTTCCGTTTCGACCAACAAGACAACAGACACCATTCGCGTATAAAATATTTGCTTGCGTACATGGCCCGCAGCATGCAATATAATATACAAGTGTGTGTAAAATTACATTTTATTAAATTACTTAATATTTATATTGCATGCACATTCTCATAAAGCCGTCTCGATATATTTGTGCTTTTAATTTTTATCGCTAATATTTTTATTTATCTTCGCGCTTCTGGCTCTCTTCATCGTCTAAGCGTCCTTTTTTCTCTCTCTGTCCCTGTTTTTCTCTATTTTTCTTCGTCATTTGATTGTCCCGATGGATTCCTATTGTCGACCGATCGATATGCAAGCACGAGAGAGTAAAATGGAAGCAAAGAGAGTGAGAGAGAAGGGTAGAGAGAAGACCGACAGGCAAAAGACGCGAGAAAAGCAGGCAGTAGAATAGACAGTTACTATACTTACAGATCGTTATCGAGGTTTTAGAAAATCTCCGGGATATAATGAAACGCGCGACAGATTTTTTTTTTTTTTTTTTTTTTTTTTAGAAAAAGAAGAGAATGAGAAAAAGAAGAAAGTAAATATGGAATATTACTTTTTTAGCTTATAACGACAGCCATTCTTATTCTCGTCGTAATATGGTATTTACAGAGCGGATAACAAGGTTTAATATCACAGCTATATAACGATATACTCCCCTATATTGAGATAAGCGTCTTAAAGACGCGTTTAATTAAGGCATCAAAATGATTTATTTCAGACATAAGGACGAATATTGTCGCATAAACATATTCGAGAGATGCTAACGGGATCATTTTATTTCAAATGAAAATATATTTGAATTTCTTATGACATTTTAAAGAGAAGCTTATAAATATTAAATTAAAGGAAAATAATTTAATGAAAATATTTTCTTTATATTAATTCTTACAATTTCCTTTTTATAATATCACGTAATTCTAGAGTTCAAGAAAATCAGTTAACGTGAAGCGAACACACAAAAAGTACACGGGAGTACGAAATCCATTTCACTCGAGGTTTTGCTTAGGTTGGCAACAACAGAGATGACTCCTTCGAGACAGAGGCTAAAAATGCTTTTGCTAGAAAATGCGGTGAGTGCTTAGCAGTAATGGAGCAGATTTTTCCTATAAACGAAAAATATCGTTCTCTCTGTTAATATAAAGTCAAAACGGAGATATATAATAATTTGTTTTAGAGGAAACGATAAAAAAATTCAACGTTAAATTCGTGAAAATTCGATATGCTTTTAAAATAAAATTCCCGAAAATTATTTCCCGTTGCCCGAAAGAAAAGAGATAATATTTTAACATTAAATATGCTTAGGATGCTGTAAATCGTTTTTGTTTTTCAATTAAATAAAATCTATTATGTTACGTTATATTTCAAAGCATTCTGGCCATTCGATGAAAAGTACTCGATAGCATTTCACTGCACTTTAAAAGACTTTTATTTTCCCATTTTGGTTTTACATATGCGACAGTGTTTTAACACGTTTTCAAGTGTTTTCAAGCTTTTTGACTGAATAATGCGTGTTCGGCTACTGTTGAAGTGCGCGGGAAAAATAGCGAAGTGAGCAATGAAGCGAAAATGTTTTTGCTTTCAACAACATCTTGCTGCATCGATACGCCCGCGGTTTTGTATTGAGTTATTAAAAAAATATTTGTCTACTAGCCATACATTTTTATACAGTTTTATATAATTTTTAAATTAAAAAATGTATTATCTACCTCTCGACTTCTCTATAATATAATGCAAAACGCAAGTAACCGTATATATTCTTGGCCTGCTCCATAAAATTGCGCTTTTCGGTTTTACACTTTTACACTTGGAATAGTAAGGAAGTTATTCAACTTATCCGAGTTCTCTCTGACCAACTCCACCTGTATTTTCCCACTCTCGCACGCGGGCGAGGAAAAGAAAAAAAAAAAAAAAAAAAAAAGAGAATAGGAAATAGTTTGCTAACTCCTGAGGCAACAACGTAACCGCCGCGCCAGATTATGCGGATCACCCAATAGACTCAATTTACTTTGAACACTTTCCGCGCGAGTGATATATATTTTCTCTTTCTAAAACGACTTTTTAGATTAAAATCTTTTTTGTCGTACACGTGCGCGCAAACTTTGTATCACTCTATTATTAATTTAATACCCGTTATTGTTCATATTCGCGTTTTATTAGAGTGAACTATGGAATTAAAATTTCATAACTCGATGTATTCTTAAAAACTTTTCTAAAAGAGACTTAGCTTTATCAAAGCCTTCTCATACTTTAGTCGAGTTTGATTAATCCGTTTTAATCGCGAAAAATGCGATTTCTCTTTCGCGAACGTCACTTATGTGACACTTTGGCGGCGCATTTGCCTTCAAACTCTCCTTAGAGGTGTGATTTTATAGCCAACGGTGTAAAGTTCTCGGACGTAGGATAGTAGACTCAGGTGCTTTGCCTGTTGATGGATGGAATAGAATGAGGTAGCACGAGCAGCGAGTGGGCGGCGAGAAGTTCCCCATTGTTTTCACGTTGCGGCCGTTATATCCTCCAGCTAGCTCACGGAATTCCGTGACCGTAAGCTAATGAAATTTCCGCGGTCCTTTGCGTGATGTGTACATAGCTGTCGACGTGCCACTTCTGAGCACAGCCGTACATCCCCATTTCCCGGATTGTATCCTGGATTATACAATGTGCGATTCGTGTGCGTCAATCATATTTTCGACGCACACTCGAAAGGGGATTATTTCTCGAGGGAAATAGAGAAGTATCTTTTGGAAGGACAACTTCTAGAAGCGAGCAGCATCTGAGAAGAGTCCAAATGTATATATTTATTCCGCTTAATGAGAACTGATAATCGGTGTACACTTGAATCTTAAATAACGCTTCTTCATCGATCTCGGGATGATTCTATAAAGGATTATTAAGAAACAAATTTTTCCGATTTTTTCCGTTAGTTTAGAAAATTTAATTGAGAGGTGAGGCGTGGGGGAGCTTAGCGCTCGCTGTAGTTCGATAATGCGCGCGATAATTCCGGCGGACTTTCAGGGTGGGTTTACTTTTTGATTTATTGAGAGGGGGGGGGGGGAGTGATTTAGGAGCGCGCGGAGAGCGCAACCGTATAATATTTCGGTGGATATTGGCCACGTGTTATCGAGATATTTAAGTTCGACGGTAGCTGCAGGAAGCTGGGCAACGTAAATCACGAATGATACGGGGCGTGTTGCTCGCTGATGCGAAGGGCGCGAGAGCGGAGAGCGAGAGAGGATGTCACACGTTCGCCAGAATCCCCGCGTACCGATACATGGATTACGTATTGCACGTCCCATGATATGACTTGTTTATGTACTGCACGGTATGCGCGCGGCGTGATTAGCAGAAGCTCGTTTGCATCGTATAATTATCAAAATTTCCCGCATCCTCTCAGACATCTAAAAAATAAACACCGATGATTGATACCGATGTGTAATTTACTTCATATTTACACGATGATAATTAACATACGCAAATAATTGTATATGCAGAAAATTTACTACGTTTATTTTGCGCACGCAATATATTCGTGCAAATATCGATATTTGAACTGCGAAATTCTCAAAATTATATCTGGAACTGTATAGTATATACATAAAGTATATAGGGTGTCCGGTCTGTATATGTATATTCACATATATATATATATATATATATATATAACACATCACTCAATAAATCCTCGGTCTGACACATTATTCTGCAACATTGTTGACAGATTCACGTGATTTCTAAAAAGAAATTTGTTTTTTTTTTAGTTAGACCGGAGACTTATTGAGTGATGTGTTATATATATTTCCGTTTTACATAACATTTAATTGAAGCGCTATATAATGTTTTAAGAGCTATATTACATATACTTTTACCAGATAAAACTAGCACTCATCTTTTACGCGCAGGCCAGATTGAAAAAAAGAAATAGCGAAAGTGTGTACGACGAAAAATGTAATCGCTTTTTCGATGTCACGGGCAATAAAGTATATCAAAAGGGGGGGCCTGATGTTGCCGCTTTTCGATCACACGCCCTTTCGATTCCAACGGAGAAGCGGATATTTCGAGTCGATTAAACATCGAGTGTGTCATCGAGAGATAATCCTGTTCGCCATCGGAACACGCGACAGAAATAACGTATACGCGCGACACGATCTTTCCTTTTTTTTTTTTTTTGTCGATTTTTGACGTTTCTCTCTCTCTCTCTCTCTCTCTCTTATTTCTTTGTTATCACGTCGAACATGGATAAATTATTCAGCGCGCTGAGAAACCATGCACGGAAAAATGGCGTTATGAAAAGGCAACGATGCGCGCGCGATAAATTTCGCTATATTTTCCTCTTTTGCCCTCCCACCTACCCTCCCTCCTCTCCTTCCCATGCATCCTATGGAGATGGAGGATGAGTCAATTGGCAGCGCGCCAAGGGACGCAAAGTGTTTCGTAGCACTTACACCGACGGAGTGCAACAGATGCCACTTGTTACGTTGCGTGGCTGTAACTATTCGAATCTTTTTATCGCGTTCTCTCGTCGAAGCGACTCGATATCGCGAAGTAACGAATGAGAAACGCTATTGGGAGAGACGAGCTGTCTTTTCTAATACTCGAAATGCAATTTTCCGTATCGCTTCTGCATCATTTGCCAGCAGCTGATTGAATTGTCCGTTGTCGTGTTTCAGCCCGATGTTATAGCGACGCAATTTCTCACGTGGATGTGAAAAATGTTTGCGGATTACGCTAGCTGGAATTAAAAATAGCAGAGTCGAGCGTGAGACGCGTAAGAACGAGCACTCTCTCGCCTTATGACGTTCTTTCGTCATTTTGAAAAGTTTCTTAAGAGGCACTTATAACGTATCCTTGTGTAATAAATTTAGGATTTAATTAGAATTCTCTCTGAGTATCCGGGAAGTGATAAAGAATTTAGATAAAATTGCACACTCAATGTTGGCGTAGCGCGATTTTTTATTAGGCAAATTAAAGCAGATATACGACGACGAAATCTAATCGAATTTACAAGAAAATTCAAAAAATTTATGCAATCATATGATCCAAGAATTCAAATAACTATATTAAATTTTGTTATTGTCAAAAGATTAATTGTTCACGATAAGATTTATTGTTTTAAATGTTACATTCGTTTCTGAAGTAAGTAATAGTCCATATATTACGGAACACTCTATATGTAACCTAGGAGCTTTTCCAAGAATTTTTCAGCAAACTTCCGCACGATATCCGATCAAAGTTAGTTATTATTGATTCGTGGTGAACGGAGTCACCTCCTCCTTCGGCCGTTCTCGACCAGCCTAATCGAAAATCGTTTCGTACAATTTCTCGTGAAGCGCAACGCTCACATTCTTCTTCGAGGAAACGTATATAGAAACACTGGGATCAAGAAGGGTCGTCATATGGTGCCATAAATAAGACCCGCGTATTAAGATACGCAAGTTTTTTTTTTTTCACGCGTATGGTGGAATCCGACAGAACCCGAGCTTCGTCGTCGATGACATTATGGTTAACCGACATCAGCTGATCGCTCGCCCTTCAGTTCAAATATTTTATATTGAGTCGAATCAGAGACAAATATTGTTCGAATAAATATTAAATTTACTCTTTTACTCGAAAAATTGTATTTATTATTTGTTATTGACACTGTAATATTTGCTCGCTATAAAATTTCATTCATCTGTACGATCAATATATGCAGAAATATCGTGTTTTTTTTTGACAAATTACTCAACGTTCATATCTCACGCGCGAAATGTCAATCCGAAAAAATTTTTGCCACTTTTTAAAAACCAAAACTATCTCGGTCGGTCGCTTTAAACATCACCGACGAAAGTTAGGAAGAATGGTTAGACAAGAGACATTACACTGTCTCGTAAAAGAGACGTTACAAGTATTTCTGTGCAAAAGCAGAGCTATGGAAAGGAGCGCTTTGTCGATGTCGATGTCAAAAAGGAATGCCTGAAGAAGCTTTACGCGAACCGCGCGCTCGTCAAAGGCCTTCGAGGGATAGGACTTGGCGTGGAATTGAACATGACAGTTGTTGGAATCCTGATTTACGAAAGGGATATATTTCCTTCGTGCTTTTCGACTGAATCGACGAGTGAAACGTACATTTTTTTCTCGAAGAGTCTCGAATCGCATCGCTATATTATCGAAACGACGAGAAGATCTGTATAAATCGCTACTAATTACGAGAATAAAAGCGGAGCGAGCGCGAAACATGGAAACAACGGCATTTTATTTTAAAAACAAAAATAAAACCTTACTCCGTGCGTTATTGTTTACCTCTGTCAGTCGAAAAGAAGAAGCGCAAGAGAGCGTATGTAAAGTGTGATAAATATTGTATAATCGAATCGGATGTTCGTGTAATACGCGAAATATTGTACAAGGAAGCCGTTAGGAAACTATCTGGGTAAAAAGCGGAAAGTGGAAGCTGCAGGTAAGTCTAATGTACGGTATTCGGTAGACATTTTCACGAGGCAGGAAAGGAGATAACAGCCTCCTCGGCGGAGCACCGAGTCGTTTACGATACACTACCGTGTTTATCCCCCCCCCCCCCTCCCCTTGAATTCGACCGCTGGAAGTAGTTGTATCGGGATTTCATGGCAAATATTGGTCTTGCGGCGTCAGGTGCTTAGGTGGTTTGCAGATGCGCATTTAACATGATATCGGCTCCGATCAATTTATTGAGACGCCAAGGATATAATCCTCTTTGAAAAACTAGCGTGAAATATTTCGATAAGGAAAATAAAAAATGCATATGGAACGTCTCTCGATGATGGATCGACAGACACAGGTGATTTAAAATGACACGTAAACGAGAATACATATGTGCTTTCGGAGATAAAAATTTGAGAATAATTATATTACTATGACAGTCAGTTATTTCATTTTTTCTTACGATTAGATTCGTCGAGATAAATGAACTCGCGTTTGATGGACATGTAAAACCTGCTGGTGAAATCTTTTTCCTAGTTTTTTTCTCGTTAAAAAATGCCTCGACATTTCGACTGAAAAATTCAGCAGAAACAGAGAGTTTGCTATAAAATTCTTTTAATTATGCAATTCAGCAATTAAAATATGTCAATGAAAAATTTAAATTTCGAACGATTATTATATATATGAAAAAGAAATTTTTTTTTTTTTTTTTTTGTACGTCTATAAAATCGTAGGTATTACTTTAAGTCACAAAATAATTCACGCAGTTTTAATGTGAAATTGTGCTTAAGAATTATGCGATTATATATTGTGTTCTATCACGGAATATATCATTTATCGAACGGTATAACGTGAGGGGCTTGGTTCGCTGAGGAGATAAACCGTAGCGGTTGATCGGATTTATATATCTAAAAGATCCGATATTGCGTTGTATGCTGTACACATATTGGATTCGATTTTCTAGAAATCTGCGAATCCTTTACTTCCACACTCGCGTGCAACATCCTTTTTTCAGCTTAGATAAATATAGGCACATTTTAATTCGGTATAAATAACTATCGAATTTCTTCTTAAATATAAAGTTTCTTTTTTCCACTCAGGAATTTCTCTCTCGATTTCGAGCGGATATGTTATTACACATCATTATTTTGCCTATAACTTATTCGTATCGATTACGCAAATTAAAAGTTATGAATGTGTTATAAATATAATATTATAGAAATAATTATATAATCGCAGTTATATGTTAATCGTGTCAAAATAATGGCGTATACATTTCACGCATGTATCTTCGTTTGACGATAGGTTTCTTTCTCTCTCTCTCTCTCTCTCTCTCCTTCTCATTTTTTTAGTAGGCGTACTCGCGAATAATAGTGTGTTTTTCTCTCGCACATTGCACGTGACAAATATCATATGTGAAGGATGTCAACCATATGTATAGCCTAACGTTCATCCGTTTGTTGTTCTTGTTTCAATACCGGCAGGTTATTTTTTTCACGTAATATTTGCGAAGCATCGTGTACGGTCAGATCTTTAAAAAACGTATGATAGATGCGTGCAATTTTAACATGATGTACCGATTCGATACTTGCACGAATCGAGATTATAAAAAGGCAATTTATTTCTACAATTTTTCTTTTGCATGTGCAAATTTTTTTATATTTTATATTATTATATATTATACTATATTATTATATATTATCATTTATATTATTATTTTATATTATTAATATTATTATATTATAATATTATAATATTATATTATTATTATTTTATATTATTATATATTATCATTTATAATAATTGAAAATTAGAAAATTAAATATTTTTGTCGAGTAATTCGATAATAATCGTAATAATTTAATTATGGCAATTAAATTATTTCACTTCACAAAATTCAACAGCGGCTCCTGACATTTATTCGCTATTCATTGTACGACAATTGCACGTAATTCCCTTCCCATTGATATCGATGCAGTGGCTGCGAGAAGAAGCAGAAAGCGTATCTCGCATCGCGATGTGTACGTAATCGCAATTCGACGGATGGAAGATTTAAGATGCTCGATTGGATGCTGAAATTGCAAAATCGCCGACGTCGAACGATACGCAATTTCAACTTCTCGTCGCGATAATCGTCGGATTATACGACAGTAATGATCGAATAGAATAATTCGGAATTGAATTCAGATCCAATTCAACTCAAAAGCGAAGAGCTTACTTAGTCACATTCTGCGAGGAGGTAGGAATTAACTCTCAGTGAGGGGGTGGAAGGGAAGGATGCGGGGGAAGGGGTGGATGGGTGAGGTGGAAGAGTGCAGTGTGTTATCAGCACGCGGTCATCATCGGCCGGACAATCTGATCGGTCAGCACATACGTTTTTTTCTTGTTATTATACATCGTAAGTGTTAACACAAGAGGGATGACATATCGTCCTCCGCATCCGCGTCTGTCAATTCGGATCAGCCTTTCAATCTTCGGTCTTACTTAGAAGTTTACCGTCGCATCAAGGTCGGTAACAAGGATCGATAATCCGAAATTCACGGCGCCTGTATTCGTGTAACGTTGCGCTTTTAGCGCAAAATGTGACCTGGATTATATTTGTCTCGTATGAAGAATGAAATGCGGAATGGGAAATGATCTCTCTCGAGAGTCAGACGTTCACAGTTTAGCCTCGAAACTTTTTATCTTCTTTCTTTTCAGAATTTTAGTAAATTTTATCATGCGCGAAATCGTTCACGCGATGTTTTAAGACAACACTCGATAAGTCCCCGGTCTGACACGTATATGGCAACATTGTTGACAGACGCACGTGATTTCTAAAAAAAAAAAATTTGTTTTCCTTAGTTAGACCGGAGACTTATTGAGCGATGTCTTAAGTGCGTAATCATTTTCCGTGACATGCAAATTGGGTTGGAGGGAGTATCGAGCAAGCTTTTTCTTTCAAGTCTTTCACTTGTCGTTAGCTCAAGCTCTTCCGCTTGTAAGTGCGAAATTTCAAAGGGTTAAATCTGCGCTTGTACACCGAGCAAGTTTCCGTTCAACTATAATCGGACTTTAACTAGATTAGAACTTTAATCATATTTCATCCGGAAAATTGCTTCGTTAGGATTATTCGGGAAAGAAATTTCGCTCCTTGTTTACGTCGGGAAACATCGGAGAAAACGCTCTTCATTACAAACGGAACAGAATTTCTTTTTTTTTTTTATTCCTCCCCGAATACGCCGTGCGAGAACAGTTTGGAGAAATACTCGGACGAGTAATGACGGCTATCAGTTCTCGAGTGTAGTCCGACGTGATCGGATCAGCGGTGCAATTTGCATTTCGTGTTGCGTTCGCCAATGATTTCTGTTCGGGGCGCGGAGATTTTCAAGGGAGAGCGAATATTCGATCGAAAGGGCACGGGAAATATCGACGATGTGCATTTCATGTAATGCGGCTGACATGCCAGAATATTATCCATAGCCCGCATATACGAGCCTTCACGTGCAGCGGGCAGTTATGTCGACGATGTAGGACCGCGCACACAGGTTGATCACATGTATCTAATTAGATATCGTGAACCACACGTGGATATCCGATACATCGCGGCCATCTCATTAATCTTTGAATTCAAATATATACCTTCCCCTCTCCCTCTCTCTCTCTCTCTTTCTCTATCTCTTTCTCTCTTCCTGGAAATATTTAATTAAACTAAAAGTATCAGAGATAATTAAATTAAAAATCAGAGACATTTTCTTTTTTAATACATTATATATTTAATATTATACAGGTGTTTTTTTATCAATTTATATTTTTGTAATCTACAGAGAGAGAGAGAGAGAGAGATGCTATTATACACATTTTATAATTAAAAAAAATATATATAAATTTATTTATCTATTGTGTTAATTTTTTTCTTGAGTGTAAGTTGCCGTTGACCGACGTTTCGATTTAAGGGTTAAATCCATGAGTGGAGACAAGCGATTTATCATCCGTCCCGAATTTTTTTTTCAATGTTGCCGCATTTCAACGAAAATTCTCGCGTCATTATTTATCTCGTCGTAACAGTTTCTTACCTGTAAGTATCCGGATTCTATCGCGGATGAATGTTACAAACGATCGGTAAATGTGACAAGTAAGTAAAGCTGGCTATTGTATGTGTCAAGAGCATATATTAATTTAAAGTAGAAAGTATACAAGTGAGAAAAGGGGTAATGATGGGAAAATTTTTTTACGCTCTTCACGATATCGTCTGTATTCTAATTCGATTTTTTATGTAACGCGACATAAACGAACCTTCGAATTTTTCAAAGCTGCGATAGTAACACCGAGTCGTTAACGATTTGTATCAAGGCAGAAATTGTGATTTTTATCGAAAATTGTTAAATTTATATATAAAAATATTGACGTGAAATTTTTCAGGAACAGAAAAGATTCTACGATTAAGAAGAGTTTGGAAATTGAGAAGAAACCCCGAGATTATCGTTTTAACATGTAAATTTGAAATTATGAAAGTATGAAGATACAATATACTATATATGTTGTTATAATGTTTGCGTATTAGCAGAGTGGACATTACATAATACATAGATATATGCGAGCGTGCTATGTAAAATAATGCACGCGATAATGGCGATGGTGTAATACGATGTCGTAAATTATTAGGCATTGTAAATGACGTCCAGCTTAAAGACGATCGACCATTGGAGAATACAATCCCTACGCACTTTCCATTATCACGAAACGGCACAAACTACACTTTAATACGATAATCTTAATTTCTACGCGAAATTATGTACATACGTATGTAAGAGCGCTATATTAAAAACAGAAATAATGTTAATTATCAAGTATATGATTGCGTCGAAGTCGCTAAGCGACTTAGATTGGATCGCATTTAAGTGACAGATCGTCCGTCTCTACTTGAGACTAGGAGAGTCTCAAGAAAGGCTTTTAGGACACCCTCAAGGGTCGCACATTACGCTCTCTTCCGCAATTTTTATTCGAGAGGAGCAAAAATATTTTATTCTGGTAAAATATTTCTCTCCCCCCCCCCTCCCCCCACTCTTCCCTTCTTCTCATATTATATTTTATATTTACTTTCTGCGCGCGAGTTTTCGCATTTTCGCACATTATCGTATGTTCACATCTCTATATTATTGGAAAATGTTAGAGCTAAACTGTATTGTATTGACAACGCGCATTGTCACGTGCGACGTCAGATAGACGAGATGTGTCGTCCGAACGTCAAATAAATGTCACCGAGTCGTGCGATAACTCGTTCGTCAGCATCAGTTTAAGCGCAGCGAGCCGTGAAATAACTCGTTTATACTCGGCGAGTATACGAAAGGATTAGGCGAACTCACTTTGCAATACAATAAGACCCCCCCCCCTTTCCTCTTCATTTATTTAATTGTCGGTCGCGATATTTTTTCAATCACCTTTTGCCTCTTTTCATTGTTTCGGTTTCATTGTTTTCGTTATTCGCTAAGCTCGACCGACATTGAATGTCGCCAAATTCATCATTTGTTAACAATCTCGGAATGCGCGATAATGGAACGGGAAGATTAAGAATTTTCATTTAGCCACGTTACTCGAACGAATTCTCCCGCATCCGGGTGTGAGATGAGTTGCACGTGGGCCCTTCTTCCTACAAGAATTTACGTTTCGATCCAGGCTAATGGGAATTTGCAGAAAAGCGCACGAGTTTCTCCCGCGTTAATTTATAATCGATATTAAAGTGCGTTGTGACAATTCTTCCCTTCCCTTTTCTTTTCGAGCTAAAGGAGCTTTATAGGAGGAAAATGTTATTTTCCAGCGAGAAATTTTGTTTTCCTCGCGATCAACACGAAATAATTGCAGTTCTCTCTCGCGTTTAATATCTAAGTAATCGATGCGCAATCGGATATCCCGTGCAGCCTCATTTTCACGCGTGATTGCGCCTCGATTATCCTGGGCTCACGCGATCGTCCGTCTGATATATCGATGATAAGTGAGATAGGCTTTTAGAAACATCCCGATATCGCGCGACATCCAGGATATGTGTAGTCATGAGGGGGAGTCTTCATCGTCTAAGGATCGGATCGGATGACGCACTGGTGGCGTAAAAAATCCCCCTAGAAAATAAGCCTCTTTTCGAGCGAAATCTCGTGGAAAGACGAGATGACGGATAAGCGTTCCATCAACGTCCATCGTCGGCCGGAAGTTTACGGAAGTTATCGTGCGTCTATCTCCGACCGGTTCCGTACATTTCCTCGCCAATAATGGCGCTCCCGATCGACTTTCACCAAGGCCAGAGATCTCGGAGTCTCGGAGTATCTCGCCGCGGAAAGAGTCGCGGCAGATGGCCGATACGAATCCTCATAACCACCAGCGTCATATATATATATATATATATGTATGTATGTATGTGTATCCGATTGGCGACACGCGGAGGCGGCTATTTACATTTGGCGATTATAGTCTTATGAGAAATCTTTTATATCGCGAGCAGAGACGCACAATCGAGACGTGTGGAAAATTCGTGTAGAAAGTTTGTACGAATAATTTTAAAAAAGATATTTTATATAAGAAAATGAAATATAGATATTCTATTTTTACATAGGTATTTTGGAAATAAATTAGAGATATTCGGAGAATTCCTGAAGAGATTCTCATTGATATAATTAAATCTTTGAGACATGAGGATGGATGAGGTTGTTTATGTTTGACGTTTCGATTACATTTAGATTAGTTAGATTAATCAAGTCACTTAATATCGCTAAAAGCATTGCGGTAATCTTGGAGATAATGTCCCAGAATTTTTCGATAATAGCTAAAAAGGAAAGGTAAAAAAAACATTTGTACATATAAGCATGTTTTTTTTATATAGTATAACGAAACTAAATCTGTATATTGAATATTTTTCATTTTAAGTATGCTTGATTATGTTTGATAAAAAGTTTTGTCAGGTGGTTTATTTATTCTAATAAAATGGGCGAGTTTTTTTTAAATTATTTTTTAAAGCGTATAGCGACAAATTGATTTTTTAAAAGAGATATATATCCATTTTTTGAAACCATTCATTTTCAAATAAAAATACATTGAGGAAAAATAGATGTTCTGATTAATTTTTATATAGAAGGAAAAATAAAATATTGAAAAAGTATTTAATTTTGATGTGTAATCAAGAGTATTTAATTTAATTTTGAACAGAATGACAATTGGAAAGCTATTCAAGCTATTGATAACGAGAGATGAGATTTTTGCAAATGTTTTGGGAGTTCAAATAAACATTTTTATAATTCAACAAAAAAAAAAAATAATTTATTTCCACCAAAATTATTATACAGTGTATCTGAAAATCACAGGATGTCCTTTTATCAAGAATTCTCTGGCCAATTTGAAGATGATTTTTCCTTAGCAGAAATGTGGTTATTAAAAAAATATTTAGTGATTTTCTAAAATATGCTGAAAATGAAAGTTGTTAATTTGACTAAATCTCAAGTTAAATATAAATCATGTCAGATTTAATATTGTTGTATTTGATTTAAATATTTCCATTAAAAAAATGCTAATTAGTCGAACGGATTTAATCAAATTAATTTCTTTTTCTCAGTGTACGATTTGACGTCACACATTTTGCAACAATGCATACGCATAGAAATTACGCGAGACAAGCAGGAAAGGTCGTAATTGCTCGTTTCGTGTAGCATTCCGGCGTTTGCCTTGCGATACTTGTTTTGCGACGCCAGATGCGCCCTAATCGGAGCTACAAAACACAAGAACACGGACATTCGAAATGATGGTCACGTTTCACGCTTCGATCGACCATTTCTTTAGGTCGTCGATTTGATCGACACGTGGCTCGCGTGGAACTTTTACAATTTCTCCTGGTTAGATATCTGGCTTGCGATAAATTGCCGGCGAAACGAAGGATCTTAGGAATAGTCCAGGCTGAGATGTAGAAAGGAAATCGAGTCTGCCGGTGCGTGAATGTGAAGGGACGACATGAGCGAAACTTTTAGGTGCATGTGCCACGTCCATTATTTCGAGGAAAAGAGAGAGAAAATGTGCGCCACGCTAAAAGCTCGACGACATCGGATGAGTTATCTTCGGGATAAGAGAGTTACCTGCCCGCGCAAAGGGACGCGTTTCTTCTCTCCCGATACTGAAACATTTCAATGACATATACAACTGATTAAAAAAAAAAAAAAAATATTTTATTATGTTTAACAAGTGTTTCGGATATTTTAATCACGCTCTTAAGCTGCCCTTTTCGATTATCTATTTCATAAAATGCAGGAAATTTCAGGCCCGTAATAAATTATTTCTTTATTCGAATTTTTCCGAGACTTTTTTTTTATTTTTATTTTTACCTTGCATATTTCTACGATTTTATCGAATAAGTATCTTTAATAAATTTAAGTTTAGAAATGCATTTGTGCCTTCTCCAAAGTCTATTACTTCGTAAGTTCTTAATCTTGGCAGATTTCTACGTGGCAACTTTCTTGTTTCGATATTACGCTGTTGTTATATCCATTCGGTTCGCAATCTCGCGCCCGTGGGTGTCTCGGCACAACAATCGATAAGATCCGTTCACGTTAATGATATACATGCGTGGATACATATATACATGTAGACGCAAACACGAAGGGAGGCACGCGTCAACGACGAGCGTTTGCCGCGCGAAAAAGTCACTCGTGCGCGGGAACGCTTCGCACTGATCGCACTCGCCGAGGGGAAGATTCGACCGAGTGTCTTGAGACGAGGAATTTGTACGGCGGTGTGCACCCCCTTCGGAGAAAATCGGTAACGGTTTCACGATAAAACCGGGGCTTTTTCAGAGCGAGAGAGTGTGTGCGACGCGAGTAGTTCGGTCGAAGGACGAAGAGGAGGGAGAGCGACGGGGTGGAAGTGGTTAACAACCGTGGTGGGGGTTTCGAGGGTGGAGGAGGTGATGGAGGAAGGGTTCGGTGAGGGGGGGAGAGAGAGAGCGAGATGGAGTGAGATGGAGAAACCGGGGTGGGGAACGGCCGAGAAGATCGGGCTAGGAATCTACCGACTATGCTCCGAGGAAGGGGGGGGGGGGAGTGGAGGTGAACGCGAAGCCGGGAGGGGAAGGGGTGGCTTTACGGAGTAGGGATAGCGGGTACGACTTTGGGGGGTTGGTAGCAGCTGAGAGCAGTAAAGAGTAGGTCATACCGTCGATCAGAGTGGCAGTCCGCGTTTTGGCGAACGGAGGCCCCGACGTCTTCTCTCTCTCTCTCTCTCTTTCTCTCTCCGTTGTTGTTGTTTTTTTTTTTTCTTGTCGCTATATTTCTCAGAGATGATTATCCTTTGACGCGCGACGAAGCCCGGATGGGAGCTGCCCGTCTGCGTTTTCTCCTTTGAAACGATCCGCTCTTAAGAAAAGTTGCGATCTCATCCTCGAACGGATCGAGATCTCTCCTCGAGCGGTCCGAGACAATCGCCTTAGTCGCGCCACGACGTTACTGGGAAGAGAGAAGGAAAGAAAGAAAGAGATCATAGATCGCGATCCGGAAACATTTCTTTTCCTCGTTTTTCTCATTCTTCCGATCGAGATAAGCCGAGTCCTCTTCTCTCTCTCGATTTGATCGTGTTAGATGCGCGATAAATGAAAAAGATAGACGAAGAGAAGTCGTGAAAGAAAAGAAAGATCGGATAAAGGAAAGAGATAGAGATTTTTAGGTGCCTTTCTCGCGGTGCATTCGTTCCGCCAAGATTCCCAAGCAAGCTTCTCGCAGTGAATGTGCGCGTGTGTGTGTGTGCGCGCGCGGAGGGAAGGTAGCCTTCGTACCTGAAGAGAGAAGCTCGATGAGAGACTGGCGGCGCGAACCACGCTTCGTGATTCATCGAGGGACTCACTTATAATGTGACGATCGAGCCTCGTTGTTGCGTCGCCAGCGGCGACCCGCCAGCTGTTATTACCGCCAGTTTGTTGCGTCGCTTGTTGTTGATTATTTCGAGCAAGCGCACGGATTTTCCATTTTACGTGCGCCCAAAACTCGCGCAAATTTCCAGGGTGCGAGACCACGGTTCGATACACGAGTCAACGTTCGTGCACGCGTCATTAACGACACTCGCGTAATCTAGGACGTTAAAGAGCACCGCAATTGCGTGATTATTTTAACGACCGCTCTTTAATGAAATATAACGAGCGAGCCAACCAGCCACTTGGAAATTGGGTTAAATACAATAACTGAACTCTCCCCAAACTTGTCTCTTGTCTCTGTCCATCGAACCGAACTTCCGCTTGTAGCGCGCCTGCTCATGATATTTCTTTTCACCGGAAAGACTCTTATCTCGTTTAAAGTCAAACACTTCTGCTCCTTCTGCTGAGAGAATAAACGATTAAAGGAAGGATAATATAAATAAATAAAGGGGAGAAAAACAGGAGGAACTAATGTAAGCGCGCTCGATCGATAGACAGTATAAAACAGTATAATACAGAAGAAATCGGAAACGTAACTCTTTCCAATCGAGAGTCGAACCGGTAAAAGCTTAGCTACTGGTCAGGATACCGATACCGCGTGTCGGATCGATAGTGAACGGTCGAAGGAGAGGTGAATTACCTGCGTCCCAACAAGGAACATCGAATCGATCCATCGAAGCGACCTCGGCTTCGCGAATTCGCGCCTCCCGTTCTCGTCGCAAAGTATTCTTTTTTTCCTCGCAGGGCAAAGAAAAAAAGAAAAAAACTATACGTTAAACGTGAGCGAAGGGGCCGAGGAAACTAGGTAAGGACCATCGGATCATGAAACGTGATGTATCGATGAGCGGATCGATCGGCAAGGGATACGTCACCATCGGGGGATAAGCAGGGATAAGAGAGATAGATCTCTGCCGCGAACGATTAAGCCGGATCGGATTGGCGAAACGCATCGCGAATATCATCGAGTACTCTTTCTCTCGCGAAAATGGAAATCGCGGCGTCGGCTATGACGGCGTTGGACGGCCTGAAGAACAATCGTATCGGCAAGCTGGCACTGTCGCGCTTCTTATCGCAGAGTCTGTGAGTAGAAATTATCTCAGTCGCGTTCCGCGAAGCACGAAATTGGTAGGATCGCCGTCGACGACGAATCAAATTCAATATAATTCGCACGTCTTGCTCGCTGGCTGGCTGTTTCTCTGTGCACGCTTGTATGCATGCGATTGAAATTTGCATATTTTTTTTTTTTTCACGCATGTGCCGATGGTGAAGGAACATTTTCTCTCGTAGGTTGATCGGGCGCCGTGTAGGCTTTCTTCTCGCGAAGCGAGAGAAATAACGGAGGTGCAAAAAAAAAAAAAAAAAGAAAATTCTTTCTTAGAAATGGAAATTATAAGCTGGCTAGCTTTGTAACGCCAAGTAAAATTTACGTCCTTACAATGCAGAGAACATCTGTTGATTTGTCTGTTAACTGTGACGATAAATCATCAAGATTATTCTTCCGAGAATAGCGACGCTTCTTCTTTCCATAATACAATTTTATAAGAGTCTCGTCGTTCTGCTCTTCTTTGTGATCCGGTAATAAAATATAATATCAAAATTTTTACTTTTTTTTTTTTTTTATACAGGATAATTCTCGAGGGGTAGGGCGTTGTGGAAAATTATCGAAAGCAATAAATTAATTAAACGAATATTGATCATTGGGCTATAATACTTTACATATAATCATACAGAACACACCGCAGGCATGGAATAGAAATGTGAAATAACAGAAAGAGAGAGAGAGAGAGAGAACAGCACATTATCATATAAATAAGCGCATCTTATAAATAAACATGTCGGGAATAATCGTTGGATCGGAATTTTATTATAATCATATGAAATATGAGAATATCAAAAAGTATTAATTTAATCAACAGCAATAAAATATTAAACATAAATTCCTATTTAATGTGTCTGTAAAATGATAATAATAATTTATATACGCAAAACAGTTGATAACATCCCGACAGTTAACGCGATGGTACTGAAGTATTTTCGTTTAAGTAATGTCATACATATATACGCGTTGTATGTGTCAGTCAATCCCCGAAACTCTAATGAGTTTAACTTGCATAAAGCAACGCTTTATATTCACGTATGTGCATGTTTCGTACACATTGTATATGTGTCTACGCATTTCTATTGACGTTTCGCGATTGTGTCGATACTCTTTCCGCTCGTCCTTCAATCAATGTGAGTATATTGTAAAATTTATACAAACACGTGACTGTGTATTGTTATGATTTGGAACGAGTACTTACGCACACTTATCTAAAGTGCTCTTTCGTCGCGCGTTTTCTCGAAATTGATTCTCCCGCTTATTTCGAAATAGTTGGAAATTGCGACAACTGAACTTCTGAGACATCCGGTAAATCCAGTTTCTTACGAGTGCTTTATATAATTTTTTCGAAATACTATAAAAAAATGTTATATATCATTATGATAAATACATTATCGAAAAAAGTGTATATACCGAAAATTTAATATTATCAACATCGTATTTAGCAAGAGCATTTTTTAAAAAAATTAATATCTAGTTATATCTAGATATTATATTAGGATATATGTAAATGCCGGATTTGTTATTTACGATATAAAAGTCATCATTCTGCCCTGTAATTGCTTGTTAAAAAATTCCCGCCATTCTTTTTTCTAAGCGCCACTTTATTCTTCAAGTCAAAATATTTTTAACTACATAACTATATTTCCAGTCTTTTTTAAACTTAATATAAAAATATATCGCACTGGTACATATTGTATGAGAAAAAGCAGCTAAGGATACGAATTAAAATTTTATCAAACAAACTGGAAACACTGTTAAATGGTATAAGATCCCGATTTTCCGCTTCCGCGGATCGTGATTATTATTCTTTGACTATCTTCTCTCATGGCTCTTTCGTCTAATTAAAGTATACTTCCGTAGATTTCTCGCGGCTTATATTCGAGAGATGTATGATATGATAGATTTCACGCCCACGAATTTTTCACGTCACAACAAATCTGTCACTTTCTTTCGCTTGTTTGTTTCATATCGCGGAGAGTGCTCAGTAATCAATCTATCTAATATAGTGTGGCTCGCGTAAAACCATACATATAAGGAAGTAAAAATTGGAAAAATGGAACAAGCTGATTACGTTTATAATTAAAAAAACTTTGACATAATAACGTAGTATAAATTAATTTAATTTCTTTCCAAGGCATATAATTTATTTGCTCGAGTTTGCAATTTTTACATTAAATAATTGTGAGCGTGAAAAATATATCTTCCGTTCATCATGAAACAATAAAATGTTGATTAAATTTTTTAAAAATAAATTTTGAATTAACATAAGCTTTTCAAATGAATGAAATATTATATGATAGAGATATTGTTTATTTTAAATCTAAATTATCCAATCTTTTTTTGCTGTGACACAATAATATTAATATATTTTATTCGTTTGAAAAATTCTGCGTTTATAATTATATTATAAAATACTTATCTATTATTTCAATTTATATGTTTGAAACTAGTAAAGAGAAAATCTCACAAACCTATTTTACAAAATGATTAAAGACTAGAGCATTTCGCAATTAGGATGGACTTTTCACGGCACTTACGTCCAATTTGTGTGGAAGCGAGGAATTTTATTTGTGAGAAATACTCGTTCGAATGAAGGCAATTACACTATTTCCAATTGGACAATTTTTTTTACATACTCTTTTTGCCAGACAAAATTTTATTTCTACGTGACAGATGCGCAATTCCGATATACGTATTTCGCGGTAAATGAAATTGCAAAATCTCGCACTAAATGAGATCACCGATAAGTGAAATTGTCTGCATTTTTCGTGTTTGTGATTTTGAAAAAGCATTATAGTCTTATAGGAATATATTTATTAACTATTGTTTTTTTTTTAAAGAAACAAGAATCGAAGGAGAAATCCCCTTGATATTCATATTGTCTTGACATAAGGGACACGTGGATTCTTTCGGTGCGATGTTTATTTCAACAGGAATTTAAGGGGATTTGAAATTTTATATATATATATTTTATGATATCTACATTATTTTATTTATTTAACACCTTTTAAATTTTTATTTACAGACAGCATGTTCATAGCAAACTGTCTTAAGAGCATTACATTGTTATATCAAAGTGTGACGTTTAGTTCGTTTGTGCATATTCCCTCGGAAATTTAGTACTCGCACTTGGTAACTACTTACAATTCTGATACGTACACGGAGACAATTCAATCGACTCTGTAATATGGATAATATACTTCATAGTTTCTTGAATCAAGCTCTGACTTAATGTTCGCAAATTGTACAGTACTCGATTATTACCGCACAATACTGAAAGAAAAAAAAAAAAAAAGCGAAACTAAAACTGTTCGAGGAAAACGTGCGAGCAAAAAAAAAAAAAAAAATAAACGATTCAATTACGATCGCACGGGAAGTAATTTTTGTTGTACCGGAAATTTCTTACGCTGCCATCGAGAGAATATACTCGATCGATTCCCCCGGCCATACACTGTGACGTGAATTTGAAGAATTTGGTTTTGCGCGCGAGTTGCGTCTGTAAAGCAGAATTTCGCAGGCGTACCTCGCTTGTCCTCCGTCGAATAAATATAAAATGCTAGTAGACAAACAAACGCGACGCTTGCGTTAGACGGAAGTGCGCTCTTTAGTGAATTTATCGCCCTTTTTGGATGATGGAGTAAACGGGCGTTACTGTAGATGAGTTATGGCAATTAAAGTACGTCCGCTCGCGCGGATATCCGCGATACGGACCGGGGAAAGAGAAATCCGCGTTCCGTAAAATTGCCATTAACTTTCCAATGCTCGCTTAATACAGCATTACCTTAACGGATTCCGAGAACGAAAAGTGGAAATATTACGGGAAACGGATATGAAGAACGAGGAAGTTTGCGTTTCTCCATGTATATTATTCTTCGGTGTACTTAATGTTCAAAATTAACAAGAGCTGAATATATATATA
>JBCAUJ010000075.1:5485183-5524784 GCA_038406275.1 Cataglyphis albicans | reverse complement strand
ATATAACACATCAATAAGTCTCCGGTCTAACTAAGAAAAACAATTTTTTTTTTTTAGAAATCACGTGGGTCTGTCAACAATGTGTCAAACCGGAGACTTATTGAGTGATGTGTTATATATATATAACACATCAATAAGTCTCCGGTCTAACTAAGAAAAACAATTTTTTTTTTTAGAAATCACGTGGGTCTGTCAACAATGTGTCAAACCGGGGACTTATTGAGTGATGTGTTATATATATATATATATATATATATATATATATATAAATTTGAATATTTTAAAATGTTTGTCTTGGAAAAAATGCAACTAAAAATTTGATAGAAATATCATTCTACTGTCTGCCTGTTTTCGAAAATATAAAGGCACTTTCTATACGAAGATAATATCTCGACATTTATTGATTCATAATTTTTGCTTCTTCTAAGAAGGAGATGAAAATGTTGTATTTTTGAATGACTATTTTATGACCCAGTTTCGCGACTTACAAAGAGATGATTCAACGGAACTGATGTCGTTAGACATATTATCTGGCTGTTTGCAACGACTGCGCTCTCTCGAAACTGTTTTATTTCAACTGTTATGTACTTGTAATCAGTTTGTATGATAAGCGCGCTATCAAAACAATTTTGTTGAACTTAATTAAAGGAGCGTGAAGGGTTGACTCTTGCCAAGCTGCTTTTATCAACCTGATAAACAATCGAACTTGTTATCGAACATGTATGCACAATATGTTGGCATTTCTGTTATTCCACGATTGCATTAACGTCTGCTATACACATCGCGGCCTTAATTACAGTTTCGCGAATAGAAGCGAGGATGACATAGATACGCAGGATCGAATCAAAATATGGAGCTAGACAATCGAATTTGTGCAATTATCACGTCAAATTAGAATTTTAGATCGAAACTTCACTACGAAAATATTAAATATCGAAATTTTCGAGCAATCTTTGTATAATTATCCTTTTAACTAATGTTTTCTCAATTATCACGCTCGAACTAACTCAGCAGAACTAAAATATGACTATCCGAAGAGAATCGGCGATGTAATCGCCTCTTTGTGTACCATATGTATCGCGAGGAGAGAAGCCTGGCGTAATGCCAGATTCTATCCGCACGATGTTATCGCGCAAACGATGATTTATACACGTTATATCGATCCTTGAATACGAGAAAAAAAAAAAAAAAAAAGAATGATTAGGCTCTGTTGCTGGTCCGAAAGCGCGACTAATCTAATCTTTTTGCGAATACTTTACGCTACGATGATTTATGTTTGACGTAACACAATGGAAATCTGTGTTGAATTAATCCACGTAAAAATATCTACACTTGTTACTTATTATTATCTTTTAATTAATTTGTACATGATAATGATACAGTTAACGCGATAATAATAAAATATATATAAATAATATAAAAATAATAAAAATAATAAAAATAATATAAAAATATTATAATATAATAATATTATATAATAAAAAAATATTTTAAAATAATATAATGAAAGACAAAGAATAAACGCGCGCTATTGATTTATTTTCTAATTAAATCCACAACAGACACGTGTACTTGGATCGCTCGCGTTAACTTATCATCCTTTCAGTCGCAGCGGTTTGTTTAGCTTCCTTCCGCATGAGAGAGAACGATACCAATTTCCTTGCCAGTACCTGCGGGGCTCGCTGCTTTCTCCGGTCGATTCTCTTTACGCGCGACTCACTCTTCCGACGATTGAGTGGTAACCCATGTTGTTTCCAGCCGAGCTTAAACGTTCCGCGCACTATCGTCCGCTAATTGATTTATCGCCCGCTAACTATCAAAGAATATTGATATTGATCGCAATTATCGGAGATATATAGATACCCAGCGTAACCTAAGACCTCATTTAATTTCCGAATTTACGATGAAGACTGTATTTTCGACGTGGTAGATCTAAGGAAAGAGAGAAAATACATCTGCCATTTACGAATTCTAATAAATTATATAAGATTTTTTTTTTTTTTTTTTTTTGAAAAATCTTTACGTATATTTTACGAAAGTTTTAGAGTATTTGTTAGATCGAATTACGCATATAATTATGATAATCTCGATATCGAATAACTTTTATTTTGATGAAAAATTATGAATGGTGTCATAAATTGAATTATTTTTTGTTTCGAAATATTACGCGATTATTATTAATTGTGTTTGATTATCGTTTAACTCGATTCTGAAAATTTTTAAATGGGATTTAACCGTGACGTGTATTTTCAGATATATATATATAAATTTTTGTAATTTAATGTGTTAAGCATGTCAGTTTTATTTCGATACCATGCGATATCGACTGGTCATAAAAGTTCACATATGCAAAGACTAAAATATTTTATAGCCTCTCTATTCACGACGCAAATAATAAAACAGGACACATCTTGTTTTTCATCTTTCGAGATACGAGAGATTATTGAAAGGGACTCCTCGGGCCTTTTCGAGACGTGAATCAAATTTCTTTTTTGTACATTTTTTTTTTTTTTGGTCCAAAAATTATAAGCTTCGGTGAATCTTTCTCTTAAATAATTTTACTTGCTTTAATTCTTAATAAATCCCAATGTATTTTGATGGTATTGTTGATCGATTTACAAAATTCACAAATAACTTCTGCGCAACGGCCGCATAGAGCGAGAGTCGAAAATGTGTCGTAAAATTGTCTGGCACCACCACCTGCATGCTCGCGATTGTTTCAGATTATCGGGGGCATCGCGTTTATCCAATAAATTTGGGCGTAAAACGCTCGGTGATAAACTTCGCGAAACGCGCCTATCCTCGCGTTAGTTAAATTTACTGCCAGCTGAGCGCCTATTCCGGGTGCGGCGATACTTCTAATCGTATAACACGCCAGTTGTTCATTGCAAACATTATTCATTTTTACGTATGAGCGTGGAACTCGCTGCGGTATCTCGCTTAAAATATTTCTCTCTCGAAGATGTTAATACTTGAAGTTGAAGTAATCTTTGTGATTGGTCCATTATCTAAATGAAAAGTAAATTCTATGTGACAGAACGAAATGATATTTTGCCATCGAAGTCACGATACATTGCTGCGAATTGTTAGAGTATTACACTTTTTTATGGGAAGAGGATAAATTGATTTTTTTCTCGGTGAAAAATTATGAAATTTTTCCACCAGATGAAAACTATTGCTACGTTTTCATTTTTCTATCGAGATTATATGCTCGAAGCTAAAATTTGGCCGGAAAAAAGTTTTTCAGCAAAGCAATTTGAGCCATGTGGGCGACGCGTAATTTGGGGATCAAAGTAATTAAGTAAGACATTAAAGGGAATAAGAATAAAGGAACGAATTTTACTTTTAAATTAATTAAAAAATATTCTTCTTATAATTTACAGTTTAACTAAGCAAAGTATGGATTCTGACATATTTTGTATCTAAAAAAAAAGTTGAATAGAAAAAAAATCGTTAAAGTCAAAACTAAGGAAATTATTGAAATAATTTCAAATTTTTATTTAAATTAAAAAATATTATTATATAAATTAAAACTTATTATATAAATTAAAATTATTATTTAAATCAGAAATATTTATTATTTATAAATAATTAAAAAAAAAGAATTATAATTAAAAGCTCTTAGAGTCAGAAAAAAAAAATATTTCTACAATCTCTGTAATTTTTAATGTAATTTAAATGAAAACGAAACTCTATCGAAACTATTTATCGAGATTTCATTTTGAAAGATTTTGCTTTTACGTCACACTGTCGGATTTAATTTCGGGTTGTTCTGCAGTGTGTGTAGTGGTGAAGGATTCAAACTGTCGCGAGGATTGTTCCTCGTTGTAATTGATTCTAGCTATCTTCTTGCCACCGTGTTATGAGAGTTTACATTGATTTATGTAAATCGAACGCTTCTCGTTGATGTCTTGTATCAATAAGAAGTATGAATTTCAAAGTTCTATCGATGAATACTCTACCGACGATGTGATTACAAGGGCAACAATACACGTGTATCGATTTTGATTTCTGAAACAGATGTCTATTGTTTCGCCAAACTTCCTCTTCCTCTCGGTTACCCATAGTTCCTTTATTCACCAGTGTTAATTTTCTGTTAAATTCTTGCTTTAAGAAAAGCAGCAAGAAAAAGTTGAAGGGATAGTTGGAACAACAAAATGGGCAAGATTAAAAACTGCGTTTAATGCTATTTAATTGCCGCGTTCTTCGTGTAATTGCGATTTTATCGAGAAGCCACGTGCGCACACAAAACTCTGTTTCGTCTCGTATTGCTTTGAAGTATAAGAAGGGAGTATTCTCGCATTTTTTTTCTTCCCTATTCACGCGATTGCAAATGATTTTGAATCGACCTGTTAAACGTTGTATATACTTTTTATTCGCCTACGATGTCTCGACGGTGAAACGCTACGGTGACACTACGTGACACGTCATAATGCGATATTTCGTCGTGCGACGTGTGACATGAATGCAAAAAGCTCTAATAAAATAAAAAAAAAAAAAAAATGTAGGAGACGGTAATAAAACGATCATTTTTTATCGTTACAATGTAACATATTTTCAGAGAAATTTATGTATCATATCTGTAATGTTAACATAAAAATCAGACTGATTTTGTTATTAAGTATAAATATATAAATATTTTCTTCCGAGTCGCGTGACAATATGTACGTCCGGAGATATTCGAAAGCATTTTGCTTGTCGGCGCAAATAGTTAAGGCTGATTTGCATAGCGGGTTTTTTTTTTTCGCGAAATTACGTTACCGTAATGTAAAAAAAAAAAGGGGGGGAAAGAGAAAAAGAAAACAAGATTGTGATATTTCTACTTGAATAAAATGAACATTCGTATGCTGGCTTATTGTGCAATCGCGCAATCACGAATACAGAATGCAAAATTCGCTCATATCCCGCGCACAATAAAACCTTTCAACTAATTTGCGCTGGATTTTTGTAAAAAAAAATATCGATTGCAGAATATTCGCTTTTATGAAACTTTTAACGACCATGTGCGCTTCATATAAGCGTGTTCGACATATGGTTTTTTAATTATTTTCATAGTTTCTGTAACATGGTGTGAAATATTGCTATGAAAAGAGAGGCATTAATTTATATTTTATTGTATCGCTACAATAGAACGATAAATTAGAAATGGCTTCAGAATTTTGTATTTTAGTTTCAAACTAGTAATTCCACAAAAACTGCAGCTGGTAATTTCTCAAGTGCAATCTAAAATCGTTTAGGAATATATCTGGTGTAGAAGAATAAATTAGAGAACATTATATATGCAAATTAATTTTATGTAAGAGATATGGAAATTTGAAAAATATTTTACAATTTTATTATTTATATTTGTTTTATTCACAAAGGTAATACAATATCAGAAAATTGCAATCCAATTGAAAATACAAATAATGCACGTTATTCGATTCAATTGTTCTCCTCCTTTCTCACTCTTTTTATTTGTATTTTAAATAATTTATATGTATTTTATATTAAATTTTTGTGGCATCTACGAGTTATTTAAGATTTACTCTTTTTGGAGTAAATGATTAAAAAAAAACAAAGAACTTTACATACATTGTTACCTGATTAAGCATCTAATTGAGGCATTTAATTTTGAAATATATATTAGACTTTATATAGCGGAGTTAAATTAATAGAGATAACAATATTCTTGCTAGATGTCGGTTGTGACTTTTCTTTTTTTTTTTTATTTATTTTTTCGATTACAAATCATACGCCTAAAGCTGCAACTTGAGATTTGCATATCGCAAATAAAAAAAATATCTGTACGTGACTAAAGATACTGAAAAAACGTTTAAATTGATACAAAATACATTTTTGTAGCGACATGTGGAAGTGATTGACCATCGATAAGACACGAACGCCGTTGCCGCGTGTCACGATTAATTCTGCTTTACGGTAGGGTTACCCCCTGTTATCGCGAAGGGATCCATGGTTCCGGATAACCCTTTGCTTCCGCGTAAAGCGCTTAACGCAGTTTACGTTATAAATAAACGTCACCTTTGTAACGCATACCGTCATCGTAGATAGCCACGATATATTATTATCGATAAAGAGTTTTACGTAACGCCCATTGCCCGTCTATTCTTTTCTTCATTATTGTATTTGTAAGGACGATGCACGGATTTTCCCTCTCACGGTTAAGATAAATCTCCGCGCTGTATACTTGCTCTCGTCTGCTTGGTAAAATCGCATACCCTCCGCCTTCAGGCGAAAATGTGATAAAGTTCACGCGTCTAGAAGCACGCAGATGCTCGGGATCTGCGTAAGTATAATATAACGTTATTTCATATACGGCGAGAAAATAAGACGATGGAAGTAAATCGTTTTTCCTCTTTTTTTTTTTTTTTTTTTTTTTTTTTTTTTGCCCCTCACGTCCTATTCTGATTAACGAGAATGGGGACGTTCTATAAAGCGACGCGACTGATACGACGTAGTGGCCGACCTATCACAAGAATTGCGTATGACAGAGGAGGGCCACGTATATAATATACGTATACGAAGATATACGCTCGCGTGTTTTATTTCTCTATAGAACTCTGCGTATGTAATTTGACGGAGAATGCCATCGATCAATACTTTTTAATAGCGTCGTAAACAATATCTATATTTAAATATTGACTAGTTTATTTACTAGTTTTCGTAAGATTAATGCATTCCGTCTTTTCGTATTGAATTTTAAAATAGCTATTAATTACTCAACAACGAAGAAATAAGAAAATGGGAATTATTTCCCACAGTCTTTTTGATGCTGGATACGAAAACATTAAAATATGTAGCTATTTTTTGCAATTTTATCCATAAATTTTTCCAACGTTATGGAATAATTTAAAGGTCGCAATCGTATTGCATGTCAAAAATTTAAATAAATAATCGTAGTTTCTTTTTATATTCGGAAAAAACTATTTTTATATTGCTCGATTTCATTAATGGAATATATCGTATATCGTTGAGAAAATTGTTCAAATTTGCGAGAGGTCACAGAGTTTACATACAAATATACATCTGAATTCATTTATCGTTATCGAACACGATATGGATGTATTATAAATGTAAATAAAAATGGGATTTTTGCATAAATTTATTCTCTTTAAGCGAAGACTGACGATCCGTCTCAAAAAGTTTTAATAAATATATGCGCGATCAGAATAATTTATCGCAACGAGCACTCATTGAAACATTAAGCGATAAAGGAAAGAGAAACGGCTCTCTTTTTTTAAATCTCCCACTGAAAGTATCCGTCGAATTAAGCTCCGAGCAATGAATCAGCTCTTGTTTAATAATACATGCTCTTTCCGTTTGTTTGCGATTCGCCTCCATTAGTATACTCCACGCTACTATCACGGATGTAAGATCGATGATTAACAATCAGAAACGGAGGGAAGAGCCGCACTTGTTGAAGGATCTGGTCGATTCCAAGAGAGAAAATGCGTTCTACTGCCGAGAGGAAAATCAACCGTTGTATGTAGCACTTGTTCTCTGTCGATCTCTCTTTCTCTCTACTTTCTCTATTATTTATTAGAAGCTAGAGGAAATGTTTCACAAGAAATAAGATAAATTTTTTAAAATATAACTTTATCATACATTTTATTCGCATGTAAATACAAAAATCTACGTTAATAACGTAAATATACGAGTCTTTTTTAAAAAAAATTTTAGTAAAAACATGAATTTTTTTAAATAACAAGTCATTATGCTTTTACGTTTGACTGAAAAAAAAAAATGATAAAGTTTTAGAGAAAATTATGAGAAACTTTTGCCAGAATTAAAGCAGGATAGTAATGGTAACGTAATGATAAAATAATATCGTTTCCAAAAGTTCGCTTTTCTAAATGGGATTTTAGATATTTAACGTAAAATAGAAATTTTCGTAATTAGTGGGAAAATTCAAATAAAAGTATATGTCGTTAAAATAATTTAAAATTATGTCGTTTTTCGCAACAAAGATAGGATAAGTAAAATTTTAATTTATTTCTGTAATAACTGGATTTACGTGCATGTAAAAGATATAAAAAGATATATGTATTATATATTGTGATGAATGGTATTACTACATTTTTATTATCGATATTGTCTCTTTTAATATCAACTAAAATAGCATTTATGTAGCAGTAAATTATTATTGTACTATTTCTTCTGAATGTAGTATAAATTCAATTTTCAAATGTCATGAATGTCAATTAGATGCGTAATATCTATTGATTGATTTTAACGAAATTTTGGATGTTAATGCTATTAAATTTCAAAATTAAATGCAAACGAGATTGAAATATTGGGCAAATTGTCAACGATTGTTCCAGTATGAATTGTGCCAGAAAAAGGAGTAAAATAACAAAAATGAAAATCGTTGCATTTTACTTTTTAAACGTTGAAGTTTTTAAATATCTGTGATAAATATACACACACATAACAGGATAATGATAATATTTTAGTGTGTTTGATTTATTGGATTTATTGGATTTATTGGAAATTTTTTTCTTACACGAAAGACGTAAATTCAAATTTGATGGTATACGTATTCTTATAAGAAATACGTTCTTATCGTCCTCCGTGCATTATTCTTTCTGCTTCTCTGGCATGTGATTTTTCTCTTTCGCCAAGGAATTACGCATGGTTTGTTACCGAGTTATGGCGTTCCGAGGAATCGGTTCGACTATCGCATATAAGTCAAAAGCTTCCTATCTAAGACCCAGTTACGTCCACTTTTACGATGAACGGGAGTTGAAACATGTAGGTTTCCATTGAACAAGCGTTTTTGGGTCGTAAGGATGTGCTCGACGAGACTGTACCGCACACGTACATATGTAGCGTCCTAGACCTACTAGGCCATTTTTTATCCGCTGATTCTTTGACCCATTTGGAATGAGTATAGGTCGGGGTTTTGTTGATAAAAAGAATCCTTCGAAAGATCGCTATAAACATTAAATAAAAGCAAAAAGCTATTGGAGGATGCAAAAATTTTATTCTTTATTTCAAGTGAATTTTGATAGATTATTAATTCGAGGAAGAAGAGAGAAGAGAGAATTATAATTATCTATAATTGCAAAATATATTTAATGATAAGATTCGGAAGCACTTTTATGCCAAACAATGATCTTAAAAATTTTTAGCCAACAAAAGAAATTGACTTTAAATTTGCTAAAAAAAAAATCGAATACACGAGAGAATGACTTTTTCAATCTGGACGCATCGCGTTTGATAATCGCACGATCTCAGAGATGACGGGGCAGCAACGTAATCAGGCAGATTGTTTTAAATGTTGCTTTTATAAATAGACATACAAGCGTGTATTGGCGCCGTACCCCCTGACGATTTAATTAAGTAAAGAGCGCTTATACGCGACGTCACGCTTCAAAAATCATATGATCCATTATTCTGTAAATTGTTAATGTAATTTGAATTAATGAACAACATCACTTGCTGACACGCATATATATCGCCCACCAGCAATCTTATAATTAATGATAATTTTATACGACTGTTTCTCTTATCGTTATCTTTAAATTATATTAACAAGTGTCAAGAAAAAAAATTGATTATCTTTAAATAAAGATATTTTTGCGAGATAAAGACGGATTTTGTCGATTAATTTAATGAAACGTTATAAAAATAGAAAGGCAGTAATTGAAAGAGTATTTAAAAATAGAATAATTAAAAAATAAAACTTGGCATGGATATATTTATTGCTGTTATTGTCGATATAGTCATGAATTATTATTATTATTAATAAAGTTCGATTTAGTATAGTGTAGAACCAGTAGAAGGGTTCGTCTGTCGGTAAACTAGGGTGATTCTGATGCACTGCTCGGTAAACCCCGACGAAATAGAGCTGCCATGGGTCGTAATCGATAAAGTTTCCCTTAGCAGTACCCGAGCAACCCCCGAGATAGGGCAAGAACGCCGTCGATGTACGCCGTTGATAATACGTGGAACCTGAGTCAACTTGGCGACGACACGTTTTAGAGCAACAAGTGATCGAACGAAATAATTGACTCTCTGACAGAAGAGGAATATCGCAAAATTTTAACAATCTTTTATCAAATGTTTAACAAAATATCGATCGTTTAATAACATGTAAGAATTAATAGGGGAATGTATATATAACACATCACTCAATAAGTCTCCGGTCTAACTAAGAAAAATAAATTTTTTTTAAAAACCACGTGGATCTGTCAACAATGTTGACATATATCTGTCAGACCGGGGACTTATTGAGCGATGTGTTATATATATATATATATGTGTTGTGTGTGTGTGTGTGGAGGGGGGGGGGAAACAATTAAAAATGACCGTTCATTAAAATAGAATGATTATTAGTTGCTCTGGCGCGTTTTAAAAAGATTTAATTGATATATTAAACTTGTGATGGAAATATATAAATCAGGTACTGCTACCAAACATAGAGTTGATTTAATTAGTAAAAATTAATGTAAATTGAAATTAATTAAAATCAAAATAACCTCAGTTTTTAATTGGATGCAGGTGTGAAAAATAAAACACTTTTTTTGTAAAAATCAGTGATCTCTCTGGGACGCGTTTTCCACAAAAATATAAATAAAAATTCTAGTTTCACACACATTTTATCAAAAATGATTATTGAATGAAAAATCGTTCACTTTTGATATATTTTTAGGAATAATTACCAATTATTTATTCTATTTCTAAAGTTGTCGATACAGAATGAAAAATAGAAAAAAAAATGGCAGATGCGATTGCACGTTAAATGCATTCGTTTTACTATATAATCCGATATTTAATTTTACATCATTATTATGATTTTATATATTTACTAATTGTAAATAAAATAAAAGCGGTATGAGATCAATCTTTATTCACATAGCACCGCAGGATATTTGTCTGCTAACGTTTTATTTACATCGAAAAGTCAGCATAGATGATAAAAAAAGTTCAAACGTAAAAATATACTAGACGAAATATACTAGGAAAAATCGGAATGGAAGGATACAAATATCGCCCTATTAAATATCGCGATTCAAATATCTCGCGAAAGTGTAGCCAGGTAGCTTCCTTACTAAAAGTAAGATTCCGTCTTTTTTTTTTTCTTTTTTTCACGACCAGCTGCCAAAAACCTTACTTCTTTCCTTTTCTCTCACGACGACGAAGGGAGACTCCCGGCACCTTTCATTGCATCGATTGTCCGACGAATAATGAATGATCTTGAATAGAGGGAACTCTTGTGTAGGATGCATCCCATCGTTGAAAATCGGCATGAATGATATCCGATTCTTCAGCGACGGCGATGTCATCTCAGCGGCATCATTACTTTCGCGCGCGAGCGTGGGTGTGTGTCACGTGCGTTCTGTCAAATCCCGGGATGCGAGTTCGTTTAATGCCTCATCATTAGTACTTTTTTTTTATGAGTATTTAAAATTACGTGTGACGTAGCGTAGGAAATTTGCGTGAAATTTTCAAGAGACATAAAAGATTAAAAAGATATACAAAATATAATTTGTTAGATCAAACATTAGTCTCGGGAGACTCTCTTTATAATTAAACTTTAGTTTTCGAATCCTTCAATACGACGATAACCAAGACGATAAAAAAAAGACATTAATTTCTATCACTTTGGAAGGCTTTTAGTCCATATTGTTCGTCCTTTTAATGCGCAATAGGAGTGGTTCTTTTAAGCGTAGAAAACTTTAACTACGACTTCCTTGAAGTTCAATAACGTGACTTTTTATCTTTTTCCTTTCTCTCGATGTTTTCAACAATCTTTATAAAATTACGATACCGGGAACCAGAGGAAATAATGCTACTGGCTTTTCTGACATATTTTCGATACACCCTGTAAATTTCGATATGACAAATGAGAACGGGGCAATTCTCTTTGTATCATTGATCCGCTGTAAAGAGACTGCTATAATAAGGCTATAAATGTAGACCAACGATGACAATTTGTTACATTATGAAAATCTTTGTAATCTACATATTATTTCCTGTCTGTTGGTCTTTGCATTTTCCATTTTTTTTTTTTTAATATATAATAAGTATATAAATTTTTAAATATATATTAAATATATAAATATATAAAAAATTTGTTTTCTCTCTCTTTCGATCATATACGATTTTGTGAAGAAACGTTGGAAAAATATTAAATTTTTGTAGTTCACTCTATTTTACTTTTTTGGACTTTTGAAAAAGATCGCATTCATCGCACGTGTCGTGAATTGTTTTTGTATGTATTTTATAAAATAATTACAAAAATGAAAAACAATGCGTAAAATAAATTAACGGAAACTGTTACGCAAAATATAAGAGTTCAATTTTTATATAAATTAAGTGTATTGAAATTTTCTAGAATCCCTAAACATAAAAAATTGAGGATGAAAAAGAAAAAAATTTTTGTCTCGATACGTCATATGGATTTTCGGTCGTGAAACGTTCCACGTTGCGTCTCAGGCAAACTTTCTCGGTAATACATATCGTTTATGCTAATACATATCGTTTTCCTAGATATAAACGGACTTGACAGGAAAACCGATACAGGATGCATACAGCAAAACTATAATAATTTGTACGTGTAACACAAGACTTTGAAAGAACGTGCCATAGATCGAATTAATTTGACACTATTAATCTTTAGCTGAGGAGAGCAACGTTGATCTTAACTATAATAATTCTTATAAAAAAATTCTATAAATATAAAATTCTTTAAAAATATATATTATACTGTAACATTTTTTACAACATATTTTTTATTTGAAAATCTTATCGCTTCTCTATTATATATATAAAATTATAATTTTGGGAATTAAAAAAACGTCAAGTTAATCTGTATACAATATTTAAACGGGATACCTAAGACAATATCTATAACGTCTTTCTTTAAATAATGCGTTACTTACGAGACCAAAGAAGATCTTTTCTAAAACTCAAAGGGATCAGCAAAATCATTCTCAATCATCTCTCAATCACGTTGTAATATCAATCGCACTTTTCTCTCCGAGATTTTTTTTTATATCTACATAGCGATGACATTTCGCGATTTTGGCTCGAGTTCCTCTTTTCGCGTGGCAGGGTGTTCGAGATTTCTTTCCACCGTGCGGCGCCAGGTGACGCCAATGTGTTCCCGAGCTCCGCCAAAGCCAGGATCGACGCGGAAGCAGTGGGAGACGCGGGCGCCCGCGTGAGGCAAGGCCTCAGTCAGTGATGCGACTCCGTTATAGTCGGACCAATATATAGTGATCTCAGTCGCCGCACTAGTCGTACGCTCTCCAAGCGCAACAGGACGCGCGTCTGACTCGAGCCAGACACGTTCCACTTGTGATATGCGTGGCGTCGCCGTCGCCGTCGCCTCCTTCGTTATTCGCGATCGGGGGACGATACGATTGCGACAATACGATCGGGACGTACGAGCGACGTAATTGTCTATAAGTGCCGCGATGCGACGTAACATCATGAGGATCGTAATCGGTGACAAGGTACAGGGTCACTCGTAGACCCGTCCCGCTCTCTCTCTTTCTCTCTTTCTCTCTCTCTCTCTCTCTCGATGCGGGAAAGTCTTTTTTAATTTATTTCCGGTATTAAATCTCGATTATTAATTTGATGATTGATCGTCTCCGATGATTATATGTATTCTTTCGATCCTATTGAGAGCGATCGGCCGATATTGCTAAGAAGATTATATTCCTGCGTAAAACCAGGTACGACGTGAAGAATTATATAATTACTTTGAAATAAAAATTATAACAGGTAATATATTTATAATATTAAGAATGTAATATTTTTCTAATATTAATTAAAAAAATATATATATATAAAAATTGCTGTTCCCATAAGAGACAAGACGTTCCTAAGAAATGTTCTTGGCACAAGAATTAAGGAAAATACGAGCAGAGTAAAGCACGATAAAAAAAAAAAAAAAAAAAAAAAAAAATTAGAGGAATTTGCTTCGCGCTTAGGGTCCAAGCTGATGCGGACATCTTTACGGGCTGCAAGTCACGAAGTGAGGGAGGAAATGTAGGATGCAAATTTGTGGTAGTAGGCAGGTGCGACAGAGTGAGACAGAGTAGGGGGAGACTTGCTGCTATAAATGATTCTTTTTTTTTTTTCCACAGTCACGCACTTTTCGCCTTAACCGCAAAAGATCACGCATGTGAAACGAGAGGCGCGGCGCGGATTTTCTTTCTTTCTCCACCCCCCCTCTCTCTCTCTCTCTCTCTCTTTCGCGTGGTCAGATAGACTGCCGATAGTAACAGGTGGGTCAGGGGTGTTCCGCCGGTGAGAATCTCACTACGCCGACGCTGAGCAAGCATCGTCGCCCGCGAAGAATTTTCCACAGCCACCCTATACTTACCTCTCTCTCTCTCTACACACACACACATACACACGCACACGCATCTCTCTCAATCTTCCCTATCTTCCCATCCGTCTGCACTACTCTACGCCACGTAAATGGCGGCCGACGATAAACGCGCCCTTACGAGCCACGCTAGATTCCCTCGAGCTGCTCTCGATCCTCGGACACGTTTCCGCGAGTTTTAACACACGCCTTTATTCGGACTAATGAAAGTCACGATACGCGTCCGTCGTCCCGCGAGATTAACGAGGACGGTTGATAAGCAAGCGGCGGCGAGACCGTGTGACGAAATGGCGCGCGTACATCTTCGAGTTAATTATTACGTTAAGGACATCGGGAGGATTAACGGCTCTCTAGTGAGAGGGAAGTCCTCCTTGGAAAGGAACGACGTTCTATCATAAATTTCGTACGATGATGCGCACGTGAATGATAAATTGGAGGCTCCTCGAAATTTTTCTTCTACTTTCTATCTTCATTTTCACAATCTAACGTTTAATTTGATACCTTCAAGTAGTCAGATTTTCGTATGAAACCATTTAATCTATAGCGGAAAATCGTTCGTTTACTGTCTATTTGAGATACGAAGATGGAAGCTAAATTTCTATATAAATTAAATCCTCCCAATCCTCTAGAATCCATAAACGTGAGAAAATGAAAATTGAAAATACGAGCAAAATTTCAACTCAGGGATAAACCTGTTGAATAAAACTGTTTGGATTAGGTTCGTTTGCTTATCATAAACATATCGACTCTCGTTTGATTTTTATGGTATTTTGGCGTTTGTTTTTTACGTACTTTACAATTAAATCTACATATGATTTCCACTATAAAAAATTATATAAAGATATATATATTTATATAACACATCACTCAATAAGTCCCCGGTCTGACACATTATGGCAATATTGTTGACAGATCCACGTGATTTCTAAAAAAAAATTTGTTTTTCTTAGACCGGAGACTTATTGAGTGATGTGTTATATTAAATAAAGAGAGATTAAAATATTTTCGGAAGGGATCTCTCATGAGATGTGTAACTACAATTTGTTTAATGTATAATTACTTGTATTAAAAGTTTGTTTTATTGCAAGAAGCAATTTCTTTCCCGTATATAATAGATAATCTTAATCCTTTAGAGACGTGCAAGTTCGCTCTATTAAGCGATATAAAAGTTTTAAAACTCGAAATAAGTTTTGTTCGCAAAAAGTATCGGAGCGTCTTTGTTTCCAATTCAAAATATTTTCGCGAAAATGGAATAAGAAAAAAAGTTGAGAGTAAGAAAAATGTTACGGAGATTAATATAACAATATATATTTAAACACAGATTCGAAAAATTGCACGTAATCCTTCAACTATACGTTTGTTTCTGTCGCATTTTAATTTATATTACGATGCACCGAAACGTTCGAGTTTTATTATCAAGCTTAAACATTTTGAATAACAATTCACGTAAAGCCAATAATTGATGTAAATAATCCAATTGCTCTCGCCGCATAAGCGTAATAAGTACGTTATTATACGCATGTATTTATACGTATTTATGCATGCGTATGATAATAACAAGTCGCTTGAAAAGTCCAGAACTGTTTTCATCAGGTATTTTCGTACCGAAATGATCAAAGTTTTGGGTAATTAACGAGTGACTTTCAAAGCTCGCTAGAAAAAGAAATAATCCTTTCACGTCCCTTTTGAGCGCATAATTAATCAGTCGTGGCATCCATTGCAGATCGTACAATTGGCTTGAACTTTACGATCGAAATTAAAGCAGGGACCGGTATCAACGACAGAGCTGACACGCCTACACTGTAAAAAAGTGAGATAATTAACCCAGTTGGTTACACACATTAAAAGAAATTCTCAACGCGAATAAATGTACAGATTATATTTGAAACTCGAGATTTATAAGCGTCAGTAAGGTCTACGATGAATACTTGTGTGTAATATTACTTGGCAAAGTTATAGAAGTTTGTGTCTTCGTCTTGATGATATATTCTCTCTCTTTTATTGAACAAAATTGATTACGAGAAGCGCTCACTAAGAGGCAAGGAATTTTTAAAATTCAGCCAATACGTAAGTAATTAAAATTTGCCAATAAGATTTGCCTTTGAGCAAATCGTAAATCTTTCTAATGGTTTAGCAGTGATAGAAAAAGTAATAACACATCACTCAATAAGTCTCCGGTCTAAGAAAAACAAATTTTTTTTTTTTTTAGAAATCACGTGGGTCTGTCAACAATGTTATGTGTCATATATGTGTCAGACCGGGGACTTATTGAGTGATGTGTTATATGTATATATATATATAAATCGATGTATCGTTTTACTTTTCAAACGAGCAATTAATGTGCAAACTACAGGTTTATGATGATTAAACATAAATTTATCTTAATTAACTTTGATAAAGTGCAATCCTTAATCGCTGAAGAATGGAGAAGAGAGTCGGTTTATAGGAGATATATTTCAATGACTTTTCTTTATTGTTTCATTATTTTTTTTTTTACAATTCATTCAACAGGTCCCTAAAATTTCTTGTCGAGAATGATTGTAAAAATCTTAGCGCGCACAGACACATTAATTTGCGTAGAGAAAACGCTACACAATGAAAGAATTAAGTCGAGTATTGAGAGAGCCGGTGCTATTTACTAAGCATTGCGTATAATGCAGTAAGTCCGCGTTTTATCTTACGAGAAAGTTGTAACTCTTCCGTTTTCACCCAAGTGCTAAAACGCCGTAGTTTCCGGGGTTCTCTCGTTCGAAATTCCATTTTCTCATTCGAACAAAGCTACGAGGCGTAACGTGCCGTTGCTTCGCCCGTTGTTTCGCTTTTAGAGGGAAAACTTTTACGGCATTAAACTTTTCTCGATGGCGCGCCTAATGACATTGGTAACGGCAATAATTTTCGCTAACGTTGCGCCGAGAGTAAGATACTTTTTCGCTAACAACGATGAATTTGTCGCTAATTAATAATTGCGAAATCGAAAAACATTCGTTACCCGTTTCTTTCGCAAAAAAAAAATTCCATTATAAGAATAATCGTGATTACTGTACGCACGTTGATCTGTATCTTCTTGAAAATCCTATCTCGAAATAATATTATAAATTAATTTATAATTTATTCGAATGCTTGCGCTTTCGACGTAGAAATCTGCTGTTTTCATTGCAGGATTCAACCGCGATCTTTTTTAAAGACACGTGTCTCTTTTTGCGATGTACATGTAAAACATCTGTTTTATGCATGAAATCGCGTAAAGTCATCGAAAATCCAACGAACGTCTCGCAATTATCTCTTTCTCCCTTTTCGTTTATATAAAAATGCGCAATCTCGGGTTACTGCAGCTGGGAAAATCATTACTGTGATTTTAGCAGGTACGAAGAAAAGCAAATGAAATGAAGCGCGCGAACGTCAAATGACGTGTATGTATAACGTACGATGCGCGGATTGAATCCGCCATTATGTTTACACAAGTTGACATTTTCCTCTGTGCTCGATATGGTTTGTTCGATGTTGTTCCCGCGTTGTTGTTTTTCACCGAGGAACACTCGCGTACATCGTGGGCGGATTTAAAGTTGTCGCGAAACTTTTTCACGAATCACGCCCGTAAATCGGACTCCGTTACGTAATAAAATATCAACCCGTAGTTTTTAACTGATGATCGTACACGGCTGTATTTATCTTACTTAGTCTAGAGAAGAAAACACGAGAGAAAACATTTTCCATCGTATCTCTGCGGATAGAGACGAATAATACCGTGGAAAACCAATAAATATTTGCATAAGCTAGTGCGTGAATTATTTACATTGAGATAATCATCGAAGACATTATATTGTACGTCTACAATTTTTTGTAAACTAAATCAGCTTCGCTTCCTTATCGTCATCTTATTTTATGATTTCATTTTCGATTCAACTAAAAAGTCCAATTCGTACTCGTAATCGAGTAATATAAAAATTAATGAAAAATCTAATCCGAGCGAAAAGTGAATCGATACGATGATTTCGACATTGAATGCAAATTTTCACACGCTTTTAAGCAACTTCGTATCATCGTCGCGAAATATAATTTCGACGCCATCATGCGGTACAGAAATGAGACGAGAGCGCGCATTTAACGCAACGAAGGAGCGACGTTTCCCGCTCTGGAAGCACGTCGTCGACAAAAGTGCAATATTGTAGATACACGTAGAATCGCGCGCTCGCTTCTTCTTTCCGGGTGTAAAAAGTGAACGGCGAAGAAGTTCAGAGCGAGATTCTCGCTAGAGGGAAGAAGTTCCTTCGCTCCGTGAAATGCATTTAACGGAAACGCAACTCGGAGAACCACTCGGCTGGGCCGTGCTCGGGTACGACTCGTTGTCCTTTATGCAATATCGCTTTATGCTCGGCCACTCGATAAAAGCTCGACAGAGTGTATCCGTGACTATTGCCTCGGGAATCGTGGTTTCATATGACTCTGGAAAGCTCGCGATACAATGTGCGTTAATTTTGCTCTCTCGCAAATAAATGCAACGCCGTCATTCAAGTCGTCCACCTCACGAAAGTACTGTATATGTACATATATATTTCCACGATCGATATGCGCAGCTTCCGGTTACATCGTCCGTATCCGCCAGATGAATATTCACTCGGGAATCATTCGCGACGATCAATGTCGCGAATTTCAATTTTAAGGGATATGCGTGAGATTATAGCGGGTAGAAAAAAACCATTTGCTATGAATCCAGAGAAAAATGGAAATCTACTACTTTATTTAATACAAGCTTACGTGTCAGTAATCAGTATGCTCTCTCCCAACCTCCCTCGCAGATCTAAATCTTTTGGTATAAAATTTTAATAAATTCTGAAATAAATTAGTGTTGCTGCGAGGGAAACTGGGGAAGGCATATTAAATAAAGTTTTGGACAATCTGGATGCGTTGCATTTTCTTCTAAGCTCCAAGGGCTAGAAAATTCTTATTTTCTACCTTGTAACACATCATTCAATAAGTCTTCGGTCTAAGAAAAAACAAATTTTTTTTTTTTTTAGAAATCACGTGGATCTGTCAACAATGTTGCAACATTATGTGTCAGACCGGGGACTTATTGAGTGATGTGTTATATATTGAATTTATTCATATTTGGTTATACTCTATTCGCGTAAATCATGCTGTAGAACGAACATAAACGCGGCTTAAGAGGATAGCAACGCGCCTTTTCCCGTCCCGGATGGATAAAACAAGATCATTTTGCGTGGGGGGGGGGGGTGACGTAGAGCATTGTGACACTCGGTCGGCTCGATGCGTTTCCGTACCATCCATTGATCCTCTCCCTCGGCGAGGGAGGGACTCGCTTGTTTTGTATAATCCTCCCGCCGTATATGTCGCTCGCAAGCCCGATTACGCGATCAGCCGGGCCTCGTCTTCCTTTATGAGCGCGCTCAAGCTGTAATGTCATCGAAGCACCGTTTTATTTTTATATGCGACACCGCCGTATCCGATCTAATATGGAATGTCCACCCACTCGCGCGTTTCATCTTTGTGTTTTCTCGTGTATTCTCTCTTTCTCTCTCTCTCTCTCTCTCTCTCTCTCTCTCTCTCTTTCTTTCTCTCTCTCCGCGGCCTGTACGTTTGAAGCTTTTTAATTTTGCGGTCTCCTCCCTTATCCCCGGAGACACGATCAAGCGTACATTTTACTGGAGATAGGCGCCACGTTTCTGGGAAAGGCGCGTTCCATCTGGCCTCCTATTCACCTTCGTAAATACGCGATTATACACGCGTGCATACACACGCGTGCGCTTCCTTTCGAGCGTTAAAGATGGGGGACGGGTGAAAAGGAGATAGCGGAAAGAGGAGGGAGGGCATCGCGTCGATACGTAAAGGTTACCTCATTGATTTTTTTTGTTTTGCAGAGATTATGTTTCCCATAAGTGTGTATGTGTGCGCGCCCGCGTGTTGAATTACGTCACTATGCGGTTATTTTAATAATTATGACATCGAGAGGAAGTAAAAACTGCGAGCGGTTGATAGATTTATTGATTAAAACCCGGGAAATTACTTGCCGCACAAAGAGAGCAAGCTCTTTACTATATATTTAATATTTTTCTCTAATATATCCACGCGCTCGTATAAAAACTCATACAAGTATTCATTTAAGTATTACGAGCGGAGGTGAACTCGTAAATAGCATCGAATGCACGGCTGTCAAGCGATGTATGAGAAAAAAAATAATAGTCTATTAATATTCTTATTCTTTCGATTCTATTCGCGCGAAAGGAATATCGCATATTTAACGATGAGGGAGATACAGAATTTATTTAAATTGCTATGACTGAAAATTGCTATGACTGAAAATAGCGTTTTAACATTTGGGGTGCCTTTAATTAGTTCGTGGCTTATCTACGATCACTGAGCGCGTGTATTAATTCTCGAAATAAATTCGCGTTCAGCAAATTCTCGCGTTTTCGAATTCCTCGTCACGAGCTTCTTATTTCCCGATCGCTGAATCCCATTGTACAGATGACGCATCACGATCTCGTGATGGGTGTGACTCGTGATGAATGCTTGCTAAATTCTAAGATGAAATAGATACGAATGGTATTTTTTAAAAACACTGTAAAATTATTTTTATTTAAGTTAAGAATTAAAATAGCTATTTATACGGAAGAAAAGAGAAGTGACCAGAAATATGTATTATTTAGAAAAAAAAATACAACACAAAATATGAAAGGCTTGTTTTATATATCTTCACGTATGAACACGACTTTGAAAGTTGATTCATATTTATTATCGTTATCGTTATCCAATGATGACGTGGTATATAGATAGTTAAACGAAAAGTCTTTTTAAGCGACGTGAAATTTTCGAAATGCTTTGATGGAGTCGTAAAGAAACGCGAAGTATCGCTTCATCTATAGACAAGATGTATCGTTTAAAGTCGTCTCTCAGTTAAAGCGATCTTTTGATCGTGTTCAATGCAGGTAAGACGTATAGAAATGCACTGACATTTTAGTAGTTCTTTTTATTGACTTGCACACACATACACACACACACATTATATATTGTATACCGCATAGGAATATATGGTTGTATGAGAATTAGGACAATAATTGGTACATACATATGTAATTCCCAGTAGCTTTCCATTTCCACGTGTGCATCTCCGGTTCCATTCCATCTCTCTCCTTCTATTATACTTTATATACTAAATTTACGAAAAGCAAAAATTGAATTTCCTTTCTTTTTCACGAATTTGTATGGCCTGATTTTTGTTAAAAATTTGCAAATAGTTTTTTCAAGATTTTTTAAATCTCAAACTAAAGAGATTAAACAAGAAAGGGATTTAAAAAACTTTTCTTTTTCTCTTTTTTAAATTTTTGTTGATTATAGAAATCATAGAAATTAATCACTAAATTACAATATTGCATACTCGCTTATGTACAAGGGCAGATGACATTTCTCTTTTCTCCTCTCTTTTCTGTTCATTTTCTATATTTGAATATCCAATTCGTTTTATTTAAATATTCAAATTAACTGTCAATTTTAAGTTATACATATCGCACCTTTTTGTAGTTATTAATTGAAATGCTCGAACGAAGTTTCTACTCTATATGTTACGTGTCAATCATACGTCAAAATGTAATTCCGAATATTTTGACAGGTCCTGCGGCGATATGCGTACGACCCGTTGTCATTTATAACGTGCTTCATGTACTGTCGTACAGTTCGAGCAGCAGATAGCGCAACAATTTAATTTTTTAAACTACTGTTAAAAGTTTGACCAAAAGTGCCGCTGAAATGCTCCACTTGAGTTTTCTATTTCAAGCGTCATGTTATCATGATTCATCGTCTGTGTGTATTTCGAAATATCCTCTCACTCCAAACAATCAATTTTACATCTCGTTTTACAAACTTGTTTACTTTGCTGCTTCTCTTCTCTCACTCTTTGTGTCAACAGACGCTTTGCTTACAAAAGGAGTGATGATACAGATGATTGTTACTTAAAAATATGTTGGACTACGTTACGTCGCGTCTCTTCAAATCCGTTTAGCTGTTGCTTCCAAGCGACGGGAATGGAGTCGCTCGGTGGCTCGCGATAAATCTTATCATCGACGAGTATCCATAGGAGAGGTCCGTATCGACCGTATCGTCGCATTCCCGCGAGAATTTCGCCATAAATCTGGCTTAATAACGATGGTCGGTATAAATTAAATTATAATAACGTAGGGTGGGAATGGAGAGAAAGCGCAACGGGATATTCTGTTTTCTTTTCATTATATTTCACGTCGATATTTTAAACAGAAGAAGAAGAAAGAAGAGAGGAGGACGGTTGAAAGAGAAGAAGCCAGTCGTGTCAGTCGAAGAGAGAATCCGATTTTTCGAGATTACTTTCGAGACAAAGACTTTTAAGAAGATACTTTATATTGAAAATTGAAAACTCGCGACGCGAATGCGATGGCTTCTTTCGATGACTTTTCGTTATAAAAAAAAAAAAAAGTCGAAATCAATAGTAGAATGCATAAATAAGAGGTAAACTTCATGAGAAAATTCGGTATATTACAGTCTACCGATTCACGCGATTGTTTAATAAAAGCTCGTAATAAAATAGGTATTTGTCAGCCTTGGTTAAATTGAACACTTCTCGATCTCTTTCATTAAACGCCGATATATTATAGGACGTCTAATATTCTCCTCGGCCTCGGTTAGAGTATTTGCGCAAATAAATGTCGACCGAGTGCACTCAAACTGATGGGAAAATGATCGGAGCTTGTCAGTTCCAAAGAGAATGTTATTACTTGCCGACCGATTGTACCTTCAATCATTCCGTTTTTCTCGTCTTCTTTTTTAATTTTGCCTTTTATTTTAAATTGTGTTTGTCCAAATTTGTGTGCGTATTTCATATAAAAGTTTTTTCAGGATGATGCGTGCATGTGCGTGCCCTCGCGTCATTTCCGCGTAATTTAATGTCGGGTTTTACTAGGGCATCGAGCGGCTACGTCATCTGTAATAATTAGAGACCACCGATTTCACAGATTTGCTTAATTAAATGCATTATTATTGCGATTGTTATCGAATGCACGATTGTTATTGAACGGATAAATATCGGAAGGACGCGACGTGGACGCTTGTTTGCTCTAATTTATCTTTCGAAATGAACAGTCGATCTTTACTATAATATGACATTTGGATAAAATACTTTACAATTTATAGTATTACGTCATATTTTAATGAAACATTTCCCCGTACTAATTCGAGATATGCATAATAAATATGTCAATGTTGTCAACAAAGGGTCTTTAAATTTATTTACTCGCACATAATTTATTTGGCGATTATATTTGACAGATGATAATGGATTTTTCTTTTTACTTCTCGCCTCGATCGCATTCGCGTTTACATTTGATTACACATAGTGATTTCCCCGATTGCATAACTCGCGCGGGATCTGATTATAACTTACTCGCCGTCGGAACGGATTCAATTGGCGGGACGGCAATTCAATCGGTGGCGGTTTTGAATAATCTAATCGGGAAGAGTAACAGTCGCGCGGCGGGACGCTTCATTATCTAATTCGCACGCGCGCGCACTCATCCATGCCGGCGGCTTGCTAATTTCCTATTTGCCGTCGAAACTGCAAAGTCGGTCGATAGATACGCCCGTCCAATGATATCGCGTCGGTCCAAGACAGTGCGAGGACCGAACGGATGCTTCGATTGAATTGAACAAAGATGTTGGTTCGCGCGAAGCACGCGAATTCGATCCCGATTGACATTCTTCCAACGAGGGAGCGGAAGCTCCCTGTGTCGTAAAAACTGACATATTCACCGGCAAAAAAATCTTAAAAAAAAAAAACAAAAACGGTTGTTTATAAAACTTTCGCGTCGCTCGTTCGCTAAGCGAAGTAGATACTAGTTATTGAGGCGTTTACTGGCGCTGCTACAGGATTAAGATGCTGGGATCAAGTGGGATTTAAGTGGAACTGATGCTACATTTCTTTAATTCGCATGGACACCAGAAGGAAATGTTCCGTTGAATTTAAACCATCGTTCCGCACCAATTCCGTCCGTTATTAAGTAAAAGTGTCTCGCAGCATTACATTGTATTTTCCCCTCCTTCTTTTTTTGTCTTCTTTAATATTATTTTTTTGTGAGAATATAACATTTTTTGCTCGCATAGAAAGTCGATATGACATTTTGATCATTTTATCTTTACTTTAAAATGTATCGCGCGTGGCGAAAGAAATTTTATTATAAATATCTTTTTATAATATATAAAAATATATACATATTTTTATCTTTTAAATGGAATTTGAAATCAAGAAGCATTTTTTAAGCTTTCATCGCTCTTAATAATTTTTTTTTTTTAATTTAGCGAAACTAGGAGCGTGCTAATGGGCAGTGTTTCTTTAGAGTGCTATGTAATTAAATTACGAGTAAATTAAAGTCGATAATAATCAAGCGGCCACGTCGTTGCGTTAACCGTGATGACGATGTACCCCTATATGTCCGATACAATGTTTCCACATATTCTTTTTTTCTTTTTGTTTTCCGTGCATATAGAGTGTCTCATCACATGGGAAATGAAATTTTCATCGACAGACTTTCCAGATAAATTCGGAGTCTGGTTTTTGGCGGAAAATTCGCAACGAGAGACGCAATCGAATTTGCCGTAACTTTTTAATCTTCGACAGCGTGTACTTCAACGACGATTAAGCAAATCGAGTTTGCGCAGATAGGAAAGAGAAATGGATGTTTTTATCAGTCGTTATATCATATTGACGTTCGATATACACGCGAGAACTCTTCGATTTTCAATATTGAATAATTCTATAATTGTATATGTAACGACGCTAATATAAATTGAATAATAATTAACATTTGCGAAAGATAAACTAAATTATCTCCCCTTTGCCTTTGAGCTCTTTAAATTCCTATGTTTATAAATATTGTTTATTGACAGTTCCTTTCGCGTAACGCTTCATTAAATATTTAATATTGCAATCAAATAGTTAATATCGCAATCGTGTTTATTGATTTGTTATTTTATTATAGTTTCGTTAAAAAAACAGTATGCGGATATAATAAATATCGGCTTTATATCATGAATACTAGTACATCCCTTATGATTATGCTTCCTCGTGCTAAGTCGCCGTCTGTTAGGGCTGATAAAGTTTTAAGCGGACGTTAGTAAGTTAACCAAAGTCTAAGTACGTCACGCCTGACGGATAAAAGTGGCTAAAAATGACAAGTCGATAAATCTTCCGACTGAGCTTGAAGGGGGGAAGGGGGTTACATAGACGCGATTCTTGACGCATCACTCTTTGTTGTTTAGAAGAAATAAAAAAAGAAAAAAAAAAAAAAAAAAAAAAAAAAAAAATGAGGCGAGCATGTCATTAGCGCAAAGGAAATCGAATGTGCTTCGTTCGGCATAGCTTTCACAACAAAGTTCACCCAGTTATACGATTCAGGCGAAGAAGCGATGTTTGGGAAAGCTGATATGGGACTCTGGAAGTTCCCTTTTGTTCTAAAAGTTACATTCTGTGTGTTCTAGTATATATCGATACAAATACATCGTTATTCTAAAGTGAGTGTCTGTTTCACAATACGATAGATACAATATTGATCGAGCATCATTGAATATACACGTTCCCGTTGTTTTGATAAACAAAAGATAATTCAGAGATCTTACATGCATATACATAGATTGCGTTTTTTTAACTATAAAAATTTTTAAATAAATTTTAATAAACATTTAGCAAAAAAATTTGATAACAGGATATTATTTATACGTAATTTTATTTATCTCGACGTAAAACGTCCCTTAGTAATTCTATATTCAAAGTTAAATTAAATCAGGTTACAGATTAAAATTCGTATTCGTTAAGCGCGATTATTCAAAATTTGTCGAAAAATCATTAATGCGTTCCGATAATTCGATCGCAAGTCGATCGATGATTCGAAAATCAGCCAGACACTATATTGCTGAAAATCATAATTTTTAGATGAAATTCCCTTCAATTTAACGTTCATTATACAATGGATATAGGGGGTTACACAGTCCGTTCTTGGGATATATAAACCAGAAATTGAGAGCGCGAACGTGATATGGCGCGAGAGCGAGACTCGACGCTCGCGAAAAACCTCGATAGGCGCGGTGGTTTAATTGAAAAATGTATTTTCACTAACGTTCTCGCGTATACGTTTGTTATTTCTCGTCGGCTCCGACAGATTGGGATACATTTTTTTTTTGGCGGGTTTTTTTTTTTTTTTTTTTTTTCTTCTTTTTTTGTTTTACCCAGAGAACTCTATGAGCTTTTGTTTTGAAGAGGAAAATAGCGATGATATCCTCTTGTGCAGATTTTACTGAATCGTCTCGCTATGTAGGGACTGAAAAAGAATGCTGCAAATTGGAAAGCCTGGAAGATTACGGAGAGGAATCTCGGGGAAGGAAGGGACGCCGGTGATATTCTGGGCTTAGGGAATATGTAAATACAAAAACTGCATACTTATTGTTAGATGCGGACTTTGTAGGAAACTTTTAGAAGTAATCTAATCTCTCAGTCTTGCTCTCCGCGAAAAGTGTATAATAATGATGCCTTTCCATTTTTCAATTATAACGAAAACCAGATGACTAATGACAAGATGCAAGTCATTTCTGCGTTTAGTAAAATTGATATTACTCATCTCTCCGCTATATATAAATTATGCAAGAACCATCAAAGATCAGAAAAAAAAAATCACATTTGGGTTTATATATAATATATACAATTATCTTATGACGTAAGCTCTGCACGTTCTTACACCTTGTATGTACGCTCGACACGACACTGTTATATAAATATATATATATATATATATATATATATACTTTTATCTCTTGTACGTTTTTATGACTTTATAGTTCATTCGATCTACTTTTCGCGGTGTAACGTAACGTAAGGAAGTGGCTCACGAGCTGCGTTAAGAATCTCAAGTCACGCGTTAGGAGGTTTTGAATTTTATATCGATGTGATACCGCGCGCGCGATCGGGCACAGCTGCTTGGAGAACTGGGTTGATGCTTGACAAGTGGGACGTAGCTCTTTAATAAGGGCGTCATATGAAGGGGCGGAGAAAAACTTATATTAACTTCCTCGTAAGGGAAAGGAGAGTATGCGTTTATTTTCCACCGGACGCTGCCCGAAATCGATTATACATTCAATATCGCAAGGCGTGCTATACCGTAGTCGTGTGATATAAAAGTACATTTGTTATGATAATATTAAATTTCTGTTAAGAAAAGAGGGGGGGAGGGCATTATGTAAATCTGTGATAGCGTAAGCTTCGGTGGTCTTTAAATATGCACGTATTATAATTATACACGTGAGTTGCAACAGAACGTGTATCTACAATAAATGTGCCATCTGTTGCATCTTTTTTTCCCTACAAAAATGACGTACGTAATTAAACATGTACACTTGAATTAATTCTTTAATCAAATTACGAGCATTTGAACGATGAATTAAATTGTTTCAGAATGAATATAATATTAAACTTGCATATTGCATATTTGTTGTCTTTCTTTCATTATCTTCAGCTGAAGCGTAAATTTTTAATAATTGAATCTCTAAAATATTGTAGAAAAAAATTAATTGAAATTTAGTTTGGAAAAAATATTAAAACGTGAAAAAGTGAAATATATTTCTGGTTTCTCTTATTGTAGATTGGATGTGAATGAATTTTGCGTTCACTCTGCGAAAATAATTGCGCACCTACGAGTCTTGCGAGTAAGTGAATTCATGCTGTCATCATTTTAGCTCTATGCATTCATGGAGGCTACGCACGTCGACGGAGTGTGAGATATTCCCTTTATATGTAACGTCACAAAAGTTGTAAACAATAACTGAGAAACGACGTACATTATTCAGGCCAAGTGTAGACTTGAAAATTTTGTCTCGCGCAATGTATTTCCTCCCCGAAGAACTTAAAAGCGCAAAAAAAAAAAAAAACATGGCACTACAGGGAGAAATGCGAAAAGTTAGTCCCTAAATGCGATATCGTGTCTAAGATGAATGAAAAGTTATAAAAGGGCGAGGTGAAATGATGTCCGTCAATCTTGAGACAAACTTTTCAGAATAAAATGGAACTCGAGGCGATTTAACGTTGGAAATTAAGACTTCCGACGAATTAAGAATCACGAAGTCAATCAAGTGTAATAAAATCACTGGATTAATTTATACTTTATTATTTTTAATTAGATTCTGCGTTAAGAGAATTTTTACAATTTTCACAATGAAAGTTTTTAACGTTGAAAATGCGAATATTGAAAAGGAGAAAGAAACATTTATATTCCTCGATAATAAAATATCCTCTCAGACATTTGAACGGAGAGAAGTATCGTACTATGATCATTAAGTAAATTTTCCATGATATTCTGCAATATTTAAATATAGCAACGTTTCTGGAACGAGCTAGATATATACCCACTTTCCGTTTCCGTGCTTATCGATCAAAAGATGATTCATTACGCTATTCGTGACATAACGAATGACGTTTGATGAACAAAAATAAAATGAAGCGAGCGAGTAATTGAACAGGCAAATCGACGGACTCGCTTTATACGTGTGTATGTAGGAGAGGGAACCTGTTGCTCGCCTGTCTTCCGGCCGTCTAGCACGCAGGGCGAGTTGACTTTTTGCTATTCTCACGGTTAACGAGAAAGAGAAGATGAGGATGATTAGGTTTGCTCGTTAAAATTTCGAGGTACATAACACCGCGACGTGACATAACAGCTGACGGCGCCTCCTAATTGTCAACGGGAATTGCGAAGAGAGGGGAGGAGGATAAGTCTCAACTCTCCGGTAAACTCGTCACGAACTTGACGGTGGTTTTCCCTCTTGTTGCCAACGCGAATCCTTGCCAGTATTCTATTCGACAAACGATCCTTTTGTCCGGGGAAAGTCCGGGATAGAAAGCGCAAACTCTGCTCGTATAGCACCTATTATTGCATATCCTTGCGGTGACGAGTGTGACGGGGATGACACGCGCGAAGTAAAAGATTGAAGTACGTACTCTCAGCAAAAGATAGAAGCTCGAGTCGTTTGCTTTGATAGAAATTTTGCAAAGGGGAAATAAATGTTCTTCATCTCGTACGAGGAATCTTTCGTTACATTTTTCATCCGCTTTGTAGCGAGAGATGAAAAGCTTTCGCTTGTGATCGTCTTCAGAAGCGGACATCAATAATCGAGGAATACTGAACGTGTGCAGAATTACGATATGCGTTTCGCTCTTCTTTTATTACACTTATGTATCTCTCTTTCTCTCTTTTCCGTTACATTTTCTTTAGATTCTTACCACAAATAAATTTTTATCACGCTTGTAACAATTTCAGGAATACGCAGGTACTTTATACGCGTTCGCTCACATATCTTTTAAAACATTCGCCCGAGCGGGAAAAATTTCTAGAGTAGAATGAAAACTCTACGTTAACGTCGAAGATATGGATATGGATATTCGATGAGGTTTATTTAGCTGGTACTCGCGGCAGCGTGACTTCGGTGCGGCTACACCGACAAGTTGTCACCGTGATCGATCGGAAGGAACGAAAATATTTATCACCGGAGAGAAAGTAGCGCGGGAGAGCGATCTTACGTTTCATTTTTCGAAGACAAAAGAAGCGAGCGATATCGTGGATAACTTGTTGCAAGGTCCTCCGAGAGAAATGGGATCGACGGAGGGAATTTTTTCCCTCGAAAATGTATCGCTCAAAGCAGCGGAACACAAGCGGAAGAATCTTTCCGGTCTGATCGATAGTAAACCAAGCGTGCAGCCGGCTAGATTCGTTCTCTCTCTCTTCCCTTGATATGCAAATATGTGTTATGATACATATGCTGAATTGTTACGAGAGAGGGAGATAGGTTGAGAGGGAGAGTGAGAGAGAGGCTGGCGAAGGATCGATCGGTATCGCGGTGCGGAATTACGTCGAAGGCTTGCCAATAAGCGTTCTCGTGGCGAATCGCGTTAATCGATAAAGTTTCGCCGTACGAAAAGAGAAGTCTTTGTCGGTGTTTCCTCGATTACCGTCATCGCCAGGTTGTCCTAGAAGCCTTGTCCCTATAAAGGGACCGCGGAAAAGCCGACCGCGACAATCGCTCGCGGAAGAACAAATGGCATAGAGGTCTTCTAGAGAACCCGTTAAGCTTCGCGAGTACACGCGCTCGTCAAAACATACACACACCGGATATACTCACGGATACACACGGCCTATATCTCGACGCTTCCACCTGTCGCTACGTATACCCCGCAGCAAGGACACGCGGGCGAGAAATAATCTTCTATAATCGAGATAACTATCTCGCCGTCATATTCATCCCATGATTTTGTGGGTGATAGCCGCACGCATATCCGGGATCGGTGCGATACAATTTTTCTTGGCAACCCGACCTCATGTAGACGAGAGTCTACGTGCTTCGGGATTGGCTTCGGGAGGTTCACCAGACCCGGACGCGACGGGCTCCGCTCTCTCGTAGTAGTGGTGGTGGCTAGGATCGATCCAACCTCCTATCTTCCGACCACCATTCCTCCCCTCTTTCTCTTTCTCTGTCGCCCATTTCGTCTCTCTCTCTCTCTCTCTCTCTCTCTCTCTCTCTGTCTCTCTCTCTCTCTGTCTCTGTCTCTGTCTCTCTTTCTCTCTTCGCTGCCCAGACCGGTGAACAGCCCGATGTACTACAGCACGTACCATTTCGGTTCGGATCGTATGGTTCTAGATTTCTTGGATCGCTGTTAGTTTTTTTTTTTTTTTTTTTTAATATTAATATCTTGTACGATAATTTTTCTTTTTTGCAAAAATTATGCGTAATATCTGGTCACGCGAATAATTCTATTTGATATTTATGGACGCCTGACAGTGCTTCTTAATAGCGCGGTTTTATTAGAAATTGTTATTAAATAATTTCAATTAATTTACTCTAAATTCACTCATTACTTGCTTCTCTCACCGTAATATGGTATGCTTTCAGGTGATTCTCATTACGGTATTCTATACATCCCTTTTGACACGAATCAGCGTGCCAGCGATATATTGAACATCGTGTGAATGAATGAGATTCTTGAGATGCGCTTTTAATAATTAATTTTGTTGCCCAGACGATGCTTTACGTGTCAATCGAATAATAATACTATCTATATTCATTATTAAAAGTTATGATGAACTAATTAAAATGACAACAATTTAATGAGAAGTAAAACTTAAAAAATAAAACTTTCTTTTCTGTCATGTAATAATTTTCACTTCTTAATTAATTAAGATAATATTTGAAAATTAATAATTTCTCCTTTTATTAAGTCAAAACATGCGTTATTTTTAGACGCAATATCAAATTTTTTAGTTAAATATTTTGAGTTTTAATTAGTAATTTTTTAAAATATATTGTATACAATGTGTGTATATATATATATATATATATATTATTTTTAATTTTTAATTTTTATTAATAATTTTTTTTTAAACTAACATTTTCACGAAATGGTCATTAATTTATTAAATTTTGAAAATACGGTTGATGCGGTATAAGTTTTCTATGCGCGTTTTCTATCTAATTCACATTTTATAATCCCTAAGCTATCTTATCTAACTTTGGCGGGTCTAATTCGATGAAACAGTTCTGATCAACGTTTCCTTAATTTCATTAATAGATTAAGATGAGATACAAGATCATTGCGCCGAAACCCGTGGAATGAGATAACTTTGAAACTGATCACCATCGTCGGAGTGAGAGCTGCTACTTAATATAAACTTTATCTATCTCGAATTGCAATTGAATCTCTTTGGCTATAAAGTTTGTAATTTACGAGTCGTAGCTTAACATTATTTAAACAGAAGTCGATTATAATATATAATACAGAAAGAGAGAGAGAGAGGGAGAGAGAAACGGCACGGAATCACAAAATAAATAAGATTAAAGCAAAAACTATAATTTTGAAAATTTTTTTTACATTATTACATTTTTTTTATTTACATATATCGAACAATTTTTCATATCTTATAATTAGGTTATTTTTAATAAATGATACGTCTTTCTGTATGTCTCTTATCGGAAAGAAATATTACGTTACTAAAAATACGTTACTAAAAATATTACGTTACTAAAAGCTGCAATTATCATAATAGCGTGAGCTGATAACATTTTTTTCCGGTAAAGTCATATTAATATTCCCGTTCTGTCGCAGTTTTCTTCAAATATTTCTCAATACGAAACATTATTCATCTTTAATATCCGATGATTATATAGACTTATATAGATTATATAACTTTCCATTTAGAAATGTACGGAAAAAGAATATAATTATTTTCAAATTGGGAGGAAACTTGAGATTCGTATTTTTCGACGTTTTTTTTATAAATTGAACTGCTACAGTTTTCTATCGAAACAAGTTCATAATTCGAATATTATTCATAAACGCTCCGATGAAACTATAATACCTCGTATACACGTGCGTAGTTTCTATTAGAGTTTTGAAGGGAGTAAATTTAAATTCGATATCGAGTACATATATCTGTATTAAAATCTTAATTCTGAATATCTCGCAAACTCGGGAAATTCTTAGCCTTAATTTTGTATTACCAGAAACTATCGAAGGTAGCTCTGCTCAACTTGTTAGAGAATTTACATTATATTCGAACATTCCAGTAGGCGAAAGAAGCGGAAGAGAGAGAGAGAGAGAGAGACAGACAGACAGACAGACAGAAGACCTCGCGCAATACCTGAATCCATAATTCGTCTTTTTCCAGAGTTCTTGCTGATTGAGTTTTGCTGATTTCGCGTATTTCTTTTATCTACTCCAGCGACTTGCACGAAATCAAATTAACGATTGATCAAATCAACTGAAGAGAGGAATGTAAACCGCAACTGGTACGCCGCGCGCGGTTTATTTGTTACTCTCGTATTTCTCGTATTTTTGTACCTTGTATACGCGGATTTTTTTGTTAACGAACAAAATCACAGATATATATATATATATATAATTGTGCGAGGGAGATATAAATAATTTAACTACGCCCTTATCAATTTTTGTCCGTAACTGTGTCGCTGTTTAATGTCTCCCACAACCTTCTTTCTTCTCGAAAGTTCTCTTTTGTTGGATATAAAACTCGCGAAAGGCGTGTCCCCATCCATTCTACGCGATGAAAAAGGAAACAAAGAGAAAGTCCACCTTACTTTGTCATTACGAAGAAAATTATCGCCTATGTTAGCGCGCTCATCGTCGCCGCTCCGTGTGTGCGCCCCGTTAAATTGCTTGTTGAAACTCATTAGAAGGGTTACACACGCGCGTACGTAACCCGTTAAAAGCGGATCGAATCGTCGTTATCGAATATTGACGCGAGGGTTGTCCGTCGGCCGGATACGATGCACGATATTCCGCGAGTGATTTAATTGTGTCATCAGTCATCAGCTGATGCCACATGTCAAACTCGCAAACTTCCCCTTTTTTTATCACGAGAAATTTTTGTCTTCGATATCCTTACGTCCTCCCTTCAATGATCTTGGATGAAGGGAAAATAATTACACAATTAAAAAAAAAAAAAAAAAAAAAAAACTTTTTTATTTTTTATCAAATCTTTTATTTGATATATATCGGATTGTTTTAACTCCCCATATTTTTTGCAAGAATCTTTTATTACAAATTAAGTACATAATCCTTCATCGTGATAAAATGTTTAAAAATCAATCTTTACCACATGGAAATGAACTTTATTGCGTGTATTTCTATCCATATGACATCGGCAGATGCCAATGATAAATATGACGTTGTTCTTTTATCGTTATCGGCGATGTACATATGATATTTTCTGGTCGCCGTATTGCTATCATCGCATCACACTACATAGCTCACATGACCTGCTCGCCCGCTCATAAATCATTTTTATTTCTAGCCCATCGTCAGTTTTATCAAAATCCGCTGCGTATTACGGATTAACAATATATCATTTCAAATTAATCGATGAACTGTAATTGCGATTAAGCTCTCTGGAATCTAAAAAGATTTCTTTTATTTTAAATAGACTCTTTGATTAAATTTTATCTACGCTTGATGGTATCGAAGTGTCATGTGTTGTAATAATTTGATATTTGAAAGTAAATTTTTATTATACTATTATTTAATTTAATGAACATAATGAGATGAGAGAGAGAGAGAGAGAGAGAGAGACGCGCCGTGATTTTGTAGCTCTGTACCCTTTAATATAAGGTAACTGTTTATCGGCAAATAATTATATAACGTTAATATTATCTATCGTGGCACAATCGATGAGAATGTATCGCATTTGCTTGCTAAACAGCCCAGGTCGAACTAATGATTAGCTCGGCATATGTAATGCGAATTAATTATTTGGCCTATTTCATTTTGTTACGCGCGTGTCCCTTATTATAAAATACAATATAGCATTGTAACAATACACACAATGTAAGAATTTCTTTACATTCTAATTGCATACACACACGGGCTATACAATTTATCGGATGGATTACAATGTAGGTCAAAATAATTAAACGCTACAACTTTCGTTCGGTTTCATTTTCGTTCGCTCAAATTTTTTTTCCCAGTATAAGCACACATTATATTGTTTGCGAATAGCGACTCTTGTGAATAGCGCGCTCTTTTGTATGGGATGAAAAGGGATAGTAAAAAATTTTCAACGAGCTTTCAGTTACATGGGACCAATTAATTTTTTTCCATAAAATTTATGCGCGCATAAACAGAATTTATTGTTAAGTACATCTTGCTTGTATACACGGTGTTCTATGATTTTAAATTACGCGATTACGTAATTTTGATGACCATTAAAATCGTTGAAAAACAAAATAACCAGACGATCCGCCATAGATATAATAATAAATCCGCCAATAATTTCAAAATCAAAATATCCCGTTGAAGGAAAATTTCGAATAAGCTCAAGATGATATTTTTATCTTTGCTTCGCAGTCACTGCTCGAAAACTTTTTAAAATTTGCATTCAAAAACCTTGCATTCGAACTATGTAATTCTGAAAAATTTCAATATTAAAAAAAAACTAATATCGAACTTTCGGCTAATCGGATTATACGGTTAAATGTATATGCTCTTCGAATTTTATACAATAAAAATTTTATGGAAAATATATTCGCGCGCGCGACGTATAATTTAGTTTATCCAGATTTTGATATTTGTTTTTCTTTACATCCAATATTAAATATAATATATATTTTATATATATATTAATACATATAAATATATAAATCAAAGCAATATTGGTCGATTGCTTCTCGCGTTTTAAAATTTTATAATTATACATACAACTAGAGATGATGTATGTTAACAAGAATTAACATTGACAGAAAGGGAATGGGAGAGAGAGAGAAAGAGAGAAAGAGAAAGATATGCAAGAGAATCGCTCGAAATATCGCGTTAAATTCAACTTGTCAGATACCTCGTCGACTGGAACTTTCATAAAAGTGCTCTAGCGAGATTAGATTAGTTGATTGAAATTCATCGGAACGAGGAAATTATGTGGGCCGCTGTATCAAGATCGTTGGAGATACTCGTTGCCTTCTTCGAATACTACACTACCAGGTAAGATCCTCGCCTACGTGTGCATATTTTTCAGAACGAGACGTATTTGCCTGGCACATTTAAATACAGATACGGCTGACAGGCGTTTGCAAGGCATTGCAATTCATTATTTATGCGATAATGGAAAAATATATATAGGGGAGTCTATATAAATTTGTAGCTCGCTCGCGGATTAAAGTCCATTCAAGTTTTTATGACGTGTATTTACAGAGTATGTTGTATGTGAAAAGCAGATTAAAGAATTATATTGAGCGATAGCGCAGTTGAAAATAAAAAAGTACAAATATTTTAATATGTAAATGTATTTTCTGAGCCTCTTGTAAACTTGATCTTTTTTTAAAAACCCGAATGTGTTGAAAATTTTCTCCTACTTTCTATGTTATTTTTTAACGTAAATCTAACATACACTTTGCTATTTTAAGCAGATCATTTTTTTTTTTAAATTATTAGAATTAATCTATAATTATATAGTTATAAACTTTTCTCTTAAACTTCTAAGAGTGAGAAATTGTATATTTGAGATGTAAAGTAGAACTTTTTATAAAAATTAAATCTGTTAACAGCCTCTAGAAAATTTATAAATGTGAGAAAAGTGAGATTGAAAATAGATGCAAAAATTCGACTCGTGCTTGGGGATTTTTTTTACAAAACATCTTCTAAAAAATTAACGTTTCGTAAAAACATTAGGCTTTTTTCTTTTATTTATTTATTTATAAAATAGCTGAATTTACAGAAAAGGACAACCATGCATAAATAAACACATAACATAAAAATATAGTTAACAGTTCAGTTTTTGTGATACTATTTTTTAAAATTATACTATCACTAATATTCCTTTATTCATCATTTTTTTTTTTAACGCACCACCGAATTCTCGTCCTTAATGAAGGCGGACAGAGTCCGCTGGCAGTTTGTCTTTCACGACGTGACCTTGCATGGAAGTGATTTCTACGCCGGGTATAAACACGGATAAAATAACATCGTGCGGAAGAGGTTTGAAAGAGATGCTTTCATCGCTTTTTTTGCGTCAATGCGACATTTTTAGAGCTGCGCTTTTATAAGCGGAAAATGTGTGCAACGGTAGGGTCAAGGGTCAGAGAAGAGCGCGAATGTATCAGCGTTCAGTTCTCAAGGACTGTCTCGCCTGAGAGCACGAGCAATTTCGGAATATTCATCGATGTGGCTGTTCTCGATTTGAAAATATCCGAGAGAGAGAGAGAGAGAGAGAGAGAGAGAGAGAGAGAGAGAGAGAGAGAGAGAGCTCACGAACATCCTCGGAAAGCTGTCGTCTCAGTTTCTAGTACCATAGGTGCCGTTTTGCGACGACGGAGGTAATTTTTGCTCTTTCGCCGGGTGTTGGAACTCTTTCCCGATCTGACATAAGACAGAAAATGAGAAAATTGCCGAATTTGCGCGCCATTCCTTCTCTCGACTGATATTATATATATATATATTTTTTTTTTTTTTTATTTAAAACGCGATTGCGACGTGTATTTTGCTGGAAATGTTCCCAAAAACGGTGCCAGCACAAACTATTGTGATTTTTAAATTATTCGAAATATAATATTGAGCTTATATGACACAATATTGTCGATCTTACCTTCTATATGAAATATCTTCGTTATACGTCGTTTTTGACGATACAAAATAGAAATTGCAGGAAGACGAGATTCAAGGAGACACAAAGCATAATTAGAGAATCTTTTGTTGAAATTGCAAAAAAAAATGTACATTTGTCTTTTGAAATTTCCGATTGAAAAATGATTACTTGTTGAGAGGACATTTTTCTATATTTATTGTTTTTATTTAATTAAATTTTTATTTTTGATTATAATTGAGTACTTTTTATATAGCGTCAACGAAATTTACAATGTCTCACTATTTTATATTTTAATATCGCAAAAATATTTTGAAAACGATTTTGGTATAGCATGATTTTGTGTGATAGTGCTGCGTCGAATCGAATCGTAATGTTAAGATAATATCGCCAGCAGCGTTTCAGCAACAGATTGGATACATACGTGTGCATACTGGAATAATAACGTCGTTAAATTAATCATGCATTGTCGTCGAGCATGTCAGGGAATAACGAACAGGTGATGCGGCGAACCAAATCGAAATTACATTATATGAATCGAGAATAGAATAGATTCTGATATTATACAGGGTGATCACCAAAGGTGTTAGAAATGTTGCAGGCTAATAATTTTAAAACTGAACGAGATATAAATCCTTATTTTAAAATCTTTAAATTCCCATGTTAACTGTAATGCGAAGTTTTATTTTTGAAATGTTTTTTCGAATGTTCGCTTCGATACCAAAAACTCGCTGGAAAATAAGAATTTCATAGCTCGTTCAGTTTCAGAAATATTAGCCTCTAACACTTTTAGGGATTCACTCTGTACAGTTAATACCTTGATACTTTTCCATATGAAACATCAATTAATCTTTGCTTATCGAGGAATGTATCAAATTTGACAAAAAAGGTAAAACGATCTCATATTCCGGAAAATTTATTTTAACTTAATAAGAGAAAAATATAACATGTGACAGAATATGATACATGATAACAATTACCGATAATTTTATTTTCCTTTCCATTTTGTTTTATGATCAAGATAGATTAATAACACATCAATAAGTCTCCGGTCTAACTAAGAAAAACAAATTTTTTTTTTTTTAAATCACGTGGGTCTGTCAACAATGTTGCCATATATGTGTCAGACCGGGGACTTATTGAGTGATGTGTTATCATTATATAGGGTATAATTCTATTAAGAGATCCTATAATACGTTTTTTATCATCATAGTTTTGACGTTTTATAGTTTAATACATTTCTAAAATTATTGTTAATACTTCAAAAATAAAAAGGTACGTTTTAATAAGGAAAAATTTTCTCATTTAAAGATTATTTCTGTATAATCTATATATAAAGTTAAATTAATTTTTCAGAGAATTTTTATATTCGCGGATTTTTCTGGAAAGATTTTTCAGCAAGCATTAATTCACATTTTTTTTTTTTTATTTTAAGTGGATTACATTAAGGTAAAATAATTACGGATAAAAGTAATGAAATTTAACTAACTGGAAAACTTAAAAATATTGTATGCGACAATCTATATATATATATATATATATATATATATATATATATATATATATATCTATTCTTAGATCAATTATTACTTATATTTCTTACTTTTATAAGAGTTTTACGAGAGCCGGCTGGCTTTTCGCGTGCGTTGAACGAGAACAGCAGCGTATGCGCCCCATTCTCGTACTTATATTATACTTCGCTTGTAACTTTATCGATTGACTTGTTGGAGAACGCACACACATGTGTCTGCATGCAGGGTTTTTAATTTCCTGAAATATCATATCGGAATATCAGACTGAATAATATAAGCCTCTCCTCATTTTTCTGCAAAGTAATTACGTGTTATATGCAATTTTCTAGTGCTTTACATAAATATACATTTATTTATATCTTTCATAAATTATTTTTATTATTACGTTGCTGTCTGCACATACTTACACATTTTTATGATCAATCCAGCGCATATTATGCGTGTAGTTAATATCTGTAGAAATATATTTTTCAGATATATTATATATATATATATATATATAAAATTTGTTTTTCTTAGTTAGACCGGAGACTTATTGAGTGATGTGTTATATATATATATATATATATATATATATA
>JBCAUJ010000075.1:5470170-5484151 GCA_038406275.1 Cataglyphis albicans | reverse complement strand
GAGAGAGAGAGAGAGAGAGAGAGAGAGAGAGAGAGAGAGAGAGAGAGAGAGAGAGAGAGAGAGAGAGAGAGCGAAACACATGTTGCCCCGGCTGATTTAATATCAAAACTTTCACGATATCGCCCATGACGTCGCATATTGTATTTCGTATTGTGTTGTTCATTTATCAGTACACGTATACGTGTACTGATACATCCACATATTTTCGTTGCCGAGTTATACTGAATTCCTAACATACGCATGCACGCATATGTACAGAGTGCCGTAATTCCGCAATTATGCGAAGTCAAATGTGGTTATTGAATATCGATAGACATTCCGCGGTTATGGCCGTAAAAGATAATGTACCTTATGAGGGGAGCGGGTGTTATACGGCCTAATACGTCATTGACTGCAAGTGTAAACAATGTAGAAGAATGATATATTTGCGATTACGTCGCACAGATTCTAATAATACCGATCATCTCTCTCTATCCGAGAGAGAGAGAGAGAGAGAGAGAGAGAGATTTAAATAAATTTAAAATAGGCGACATATCTCGTAGTAATAATGCATATCCATAATGGTCGACTCATTAAAATTCTGCACGCATTACTCCCTCCCTCTAAAAAAGTAATCGTCAATGTTCAATACGTGAACATTGATATTATGATAATGAGATATAGTCTTTCCTCCTACCCTCGCGTTGTTACTTATTTATTTACGAGATTCATGCAGTTTTACGTACGCACCGAACAAACATAAGTTTGAAATGAATTTTATATTCTACCACTTCCTTCTTGACAAGGGAATAATGAAAATAGATTTTAGTATAATTGATATATTTTATATTTTATATCATTAAACTATTATATAGAAATCATCGATAAATTAGAGAATGATGCGAGGAATAATTTGATATATACCTTGCAATTATGAAAACGGACAAGCCGATATTTATATGGACTATTGATAAAATTATTAGCTGTGTTTCTCTTTCTATATAAATCTTCTTTCTATATAAATCTTCTATACGCAATGAAACTTTCCGCTTTAATGCACTTTAATGAGAGAGATGGCAATTAACTCTCAACGCACTCCAAGTATTTAAACTTCTTCGTGCTCGGTTTAGCTAGACATTGTGTGAAAGATGTTATCACTTCTCTAACTGCGTACAATTTACAATTATTGCGTTGTATCTCGACAGTATTTGACATTAATATGACATTACTTCTATATGAGTGAAATTACAATTCAAATTAATTTCACATTGGAAATCATTCTTGTCGTGTCATAATGCACGCATTTCTTTTTTTCTTCTTTGTATATGTGAAGATATATATATATATATATATATATATATATATCTTTTTTCTCTATTTTAATTTAAGATTGATAAGCAATGTTTTATACGACGTTAATGTTATGTGTGCTGTCTCCGAAATATTTTGTGGCGCAATGTTTTTCTCCTTGTCTCTGTCCGAACTTTGTTTCCGAGCTCTATCGTTCGTCTAAAGTGTATCTGTGTACGTGTGCACGTTCAGTTAATTAATTAATCACTGATCTCTTTTTCTGTTTCATGCCCCTCGTTTCGATCGGAAACCTCGCAGAGCGCAATTAGAGTAAGTATGAACGACCGTGTGTGCGACACTTAAACGGAAGGTCCATTCTTCTATTCAGCTCTGCTTTATTTAACTTTCCCTTCTGTCTTCTCTGCTAATCTCTCTTCTTAACGGGATACACTCTATATCGATCGTCGCTACTTTGATTGCGTAAGTAGTTGCACCTCGTTCACGTCTCTCTATCACGGTTCTCTTCGGTTTCGTTCCACGATGACACGAGCATCGATGATCGTGTCACGTCTCTTATTTGTTTCTGTTATTTGTTGTTCCAGCGTTTATACAACTCTACTTCTATCTTTCTCGATCTATCATCTGTTTATCTGTCCGCTATTTCGTATTGTTTCTTATAATCTGTCATAATGCGAGAATATATATATATATATATTGCTTTCTATTCTCAAATTCAATTCGATATTGGATTTATCCTCATTCTTTACTCTTTAGAACGTTCTATTTTTCTTCGCCTGCATAAATACACGATATACATATATACATAAATACATTGTCTGCAATCGGATACGATAGATTTTGTTTATATAGGGTCAGCAGCTTGGACCAACAGCTTCTATAAAATCAGTGTTCAACGTAGATAAGAATTTTTTTGTTATTTTTCAAAATTTTAGTTTTAAATCCATATGTGGGAACTCGTATAATGTGAAGAAACGTCAACTCGTATGACAGGGGAAAAAAGAAAAATATTTATTTTTCAAATTATTTTTCAAATCCAAGAAAGAAAAAAAGGTGCTTCGAGTAATCTTGTGAGATTAATTACGATGCAGGAAATTCTGTCTGCCGGGAATGCGATTTTTCTCAGACGATCTTACGTTTATTCCGCTTGAACGCGGATTTACGTATCGCGCTGTTCACCGCGCAGCGACAAATAAAAAAATAAAACGTATGCCAGCAAACTCTTCTGTCACTATAATAAATATCGCTTTTATGTATATGACAAGAAGTACTTACCTCTTACATGACGAAAAGGTCCTATGATTTCTCTTATCTGTTGAACCAGCGTAAAAGCGTCTTGAGGCCTATTTATTGTTATTATTATCCAATTTATCTTTAAACTATAAAACTTGTGCATTTTTATTTTATTTTTTTTTTTAAATAATTTTAATTTATATAGATTAATGAATTTGTTTATCGAGTTAAAAAAAAATGATATTAAATATGATATTATTTATATATATAATTAATTTTTTTTTGGATACAAAATAAACCACTTTTTGTTTTCTCTTGACGTTAAACAAGGTATTATTATAAATAATAATTATAATAATTTTTAGATACAAACTAAAATTATTTTCATGACATTAAATATGATATTTTTATAATTAGCAGCTTTAATAATTTTTAGATACAAAACAAAACCATCTTCTCTTTTCATAATATTAAATATGAGATATTATTATAATTAATAATTTTTAGTTAGACACAAAATAAAACTTATTATATAATCTAACTAAAAATTATATAAAATTAATGTCGTATGTCTTGATGTCATTTTAACCGTAAAAATCCGCGACGGTCATAAATGCAGACCGGCGTTGCAGGTGTCTCGTGATGCATCTTTCTATACATCGATAACAGAGCACTCCGCGCGGATTTCCTTCTCATTCTTATTTATGAGTTATGAATAGAAATTTGCAGTAAATAAAGGGACACTTCGCCGCGAATCCAGTAAAATACTCGCTGTGAGAATTCTCTTTAATCGGATAAAAAATAAAAAGAAATTTATGCGGACCTTTTTCCTTTTATGTGAATGTAGTGCGCTTACGTGCGAAATGTAACGTTTCGTGCTTTTAGCGACGCTGTGACATTATAAGAACGCGCGTGATCGTATTTTTTACGATATCTTAATATAAATAACGTCGATGTCGAACACATTTAAACATATCGAATGATGTAATAAATTTGCGGATTATCCAAATACATAAATTCGAGACGAACTAGCCAAGCAAATGCCACGAATGTAAAAAAATTTAATTAGTGCTATATTAATTCGTAATTATTTATATTGGGCGTTATTTATTCATTATATTTCCAAGGAAACAATTTATTTATTTTATTTTAGAATTTATTTTAGAATTCAATAAATGATACACATTAATTTGCATAAATGCAATAGATTAATTTTTGATATACATTTATAGAAATGCAATGGAATATTGCAAAACTTTCTGGCTGATTTGTATTCGACTCTTCCTTAGCAAGACTTTACGCAAATTTCCAATTTTTTCCATCGCATATATGTTTGTTAATTGAGAGTCTAATTAAAATTTCATTAAAGTAAATTTTAAAATTAACCGGAGAAAATAATTTTATTAATACTTTGACTTCATAAAATTTAATTTATGAGAGAACAGCCCTTATTTTTCAATCGTTTATAACTCACAAATTATTAATACTTTGACTCTTTCGCTAAGGAAAAATCGTCTGTAAATTGACTAAGAAATTAATCAATAAAATAATTGTAGAATATCCTGTATGTGTGTGTGTGTGTGTGTGTGTACAATTCATACAAAAACATTTTAAAATATTGACAATTCTCTCTCTTATTATTAGAGGAAATCAGGATGTCAGGAAATCAACAGTTTTGTTTTTTATAAAATTTGATATTTTATTTCTATCCAACAGAACGAGAGCATTTTAGCGTTTCCTCATCAAGCAATTTCAACTTGCATACGTATCGATTTTTTTCCACGTATATACGTGCCGTGTATTTATTTTTCTTTCTTGCCACGGCTTCTACAATTACGAACGCGATTGAGTAGTAAACAGCAATTATTATATAAGCCGGCGACATGACATAACATCGGCTTGCGATTAGCAATGTACATGGTAGTTCGCAGTAGATGCGACAGAGAGTAAATTGAGTGCGATAAGATTTATCTAGATCTTATTGTTACGGAGCTATCGCCTATTGTGCCTCTATAACGTAATGTCACCGAAACGTTGTATCGCTAGGTTTACGCTAGGTTGTTGATAAGCTTGTGCATGAACGGGAACGTGCGAGAGGTACACAACGGCAAATTCCACGTCAATCAGGTATCTCTGTTATAGTGTTGTCACTCGACAACGATGGCAATGTTTGTCTCGTTGGACAGAACGTTTTCGCGTCGATTTAGCATTTCGAAAACTGAAATGCAGCGAGAGATTGTCGGGGACGGATAAGCAGATTATAAATGTCATTAGAAATGGAATCAAATATTGGACTGATAATCGCTTGTTGCGTTTGACACTTTCAAAGATTTATCGATTGAAATATTTATATTATATTTTTGAGGATTTTAATAAAATTAGTGCAGTAGAAATCTTGAGATTTAAAAATATTTGCTTTTAGAGAGAGCTTTGTAAAACCACCTCTGCCGTTCCTTCGTGAAAAGAATTTTACTTATAGTAAATTTTAATTACAGTATTGCGTAAGATTATCATGAGTCTTGCTCTTTTTAGTAATTATAAACATGATAAAATGAAGACAAATATATGTGTCTTACATTCGAAATTAGAAATTTTTGATCATCAAATTCTCTAATTATATATTTTGCGAATATTAATAAAATCTTTGTAGTTTTTTTTATAATTATTTTACTTTCGATTTTCTCAAATTGCGATAGAGCATCTCAGGACCGAAGGATTGCAGAGAACGATTATTTCTTTTTTTTTTTTAAATTTCTTTGATGTTTAATTGTTTGATTAGATTCTTCAATGAAGTAACGAAACAAATAAAATTCCAAGTTTCTTTTAGCGGCGCGGTCTCTCCCTGCTTCTGTCAAATGATGACAGGAACGATCAAGCAGCTAGAGATGATTATAATACTCGTCATGGATGTGAAAATATATATACGTGCGAATAATGGCGACAAATTTCACGTGTATTTTTCAGGACGACCGGTAGTCCCGCCAGCAAATCCCCGGCAGGTGGTAGCGGTGGACCCACAAGCGGCGGCGGAGCCGCGGGTGGAACGGCGGCGCCAGGTAGCGGCGCCAGCAATGCCGGAAGCGCGGAACCCCGTACACCAACCGCCGGACCGCAAAACAAGCAGTTGCAGAATGTCAAGGGAGAACACCCCTCGGTAAAAAGCTCTAGATTTTTCGCAGTTGATTAGAGGGAAAGCGAGATGAAGTGATGAAATTGATACGCGCCTCCTCCAAAAGTTGTAATTTAAAAAAATTTAATTTATTTGTGAATTTTTCAAATTTTGCAGATGACAGAGAAGGCTTTAGTTGAAAATGAATGGATCATTTCTTCATCGGGAAAAATTGATGAATCAAAAGATCCTCATCTCATCCTCTTTTCACTAGTCGAGGGATTGTAATATAACGTGACGTAAAGACGTTTTAAAAATGACATTAATTGTAAAATCACGTGAAGCAATACATTCTCATATCTCAAATGGAGACGCACATAAAATGTTTAATTCTTTTAGACATCTTTTTTCTTTTGCAATATAATTCGATTTTAAGAGGAGATCGCATTTGATTTCAAACTTTAATCTAATCATTGTATCTGGAAGCGAAACTGAGGGATGCCGAGACGGGGTATCGTCTTCTTTAAAATGCAATTGTTTAAAAGGCAATTGTAACAATCGCACTGTGTGTATGTTGCAGAAAGCGTTTCTACAAAGCAGGTCTATTTCCCTGGTCGACATGTACATCGATAATTCGGAGCCGAGCGAGAACGTCGGCCAGATCCACTTCAGTCTCGAGTATGACTTCCAGAACAGCACGCTTATTCTGCGCATCATACAGGTTGGTATATCGAAGTTTCCGTTGTATACAACTCGATGGGCTAGAACTTGCCTCTCCGAAACTTACTCATCAGCCGTTTATTTTGCTATTCAGCCTGTTTGCACGCGTCGGTTGCATACGATCGGAATATTACTACGATCGCGCAAGTATAAAGCTAATAATAATAATAATAATAATAGTGAAGCGCAGAGAGGAAGAGAGGATATCGATTGTATTGGTACATAAAGTATAGATACATAATCAAAATACATTAAATTAAGATTGTTTATCATATTAACAGCGTGTTTTGTAATTAACGATACAATCGGGAAACTAATGATTCTACATGAAGAAATAAGTCAAAAATGTTAAGTAAATTTTTTTTTTTTTTTTGTACAAAGTTTTGTTTTCGATAAAATAAACTTTGAAAATTGGAAAATTGATACAGTACGCTTTTTTGAGCTTCGATGGCTTCTAATGATCTATTATAATTATAGAATTTATTTCAAGTGATTTTGTAAATGTATATATGGATACACAACACACACACACACAACTATTAAAAAAAAAAATAAAGTTACATATGTACTTTATATATACAAGTTTTCAGTGTAATTTCAATTATTTTAAGTTGTTTTTATCGAATTGTTCTAGCTTTATACTTACATATCAGTAGACAGCATAAAAATATGACGCCAGACCAGCAGAGGTCATTCGAACTTAAAAGAACGCAAACATGTTATTAGTTTGTTAAATTTTGAAGTGAAAATTTTCTCACGAAAACAAAAACATACAATAATATCATTCTATATTTTTAATTTTTTTGTTAATGCAGAATCATTATTTTCTTGCTTGTACCTGTATATGTGTGGACGCGTATTAGATTCGATTTTTGGACAATCCATAAATCGCCGACGAGACACCATTGTGAAATGTGGACGTGTGTACGGAATATCCGGCAAAACTGGAACGCCGTACATTACTTTTCTGTTACATAGAGCAAGGACTTTTGAAACTGAAATGTGCTACAGAAATGCGCAAGAAAAATAGCACGTTCAACGCGATATGGGGAGACTTCTCGTTGTAAACAGACGCATAAATTACGGAACGCTGGATTTTTCGTCCCCGCACGATTTAATCCGACGTTAAGTGTAACACACTCGGCCACCGTTCTCTTTGCATGACAAGGCATAATCGTGCCAAGAGATCTCACGTCAACAGTCAGCCACGTAGTGCAGCATCGTCTCTACAATATTTGCGCGATTATACTTTACATCGTACGTGGGAAAATTTTGCATTTTCAACAATAGTATTCCGGTTCAAGTTTTAACTTGTAATTTCTCGAATCAGTCAAAGATAACACATCACTCAATAAGTCCCCGGTCTGACAGATATATGGCAACATTGTTGACAGACCCACGTGATTTCTAAAAAAAATTTGTTTTTCTTAGTTAGATTTATTGAGACTTATTGAGTGATGTGTTATATGCGTAGAAGAATTGTATTATTATTATTATTTAAAAGCGTAATATATTAATTTTATAATGCTGTAGAAGAGAGGATATAACTATATGCAGTGTGCTACTTTCATTTTTTTTTTTTTTTTTAGCGAAAAATTTTCATGAAATCGCTAAGTATTATCGCATAGTTTATTAAAGAAACACATGCTAGTGAAAAAAGCGTTATTTTTCGCTCAATTTGCATCCGACCTCTTTTCCTTGGTGAATTTAATCGCTCTGTTGTTGAATTATTTAATAGAAAACTTTGGCGAATGTGATGCGTGTTGTGAGTTGTATTTTATATTTCTGACACTATGTGCATAAAAAATATAAAAAGAAATTCGATTGCTTCCTTTTCGTCGATATATTGATATTGACGTGTGTAACGCGATTTTCTCTCGAGGCCTTTTTATCTGTTCGGATAATTCGGTTAACTTTAAATTTTGTTATACTTTCTTCGTACCAGAAGTGAATTATAAATAGCAATATATCTTGATGAAAGAATCTTCCATGCTTTCATCCCGAAAAATTTCCATTTTTGCAATTTCCTGTGTTTCTTTCGTGTGAAAATTTGTTGGCATCACGGAAAATTCAACCGCGTATTCACATCGCATTTATTCGATTTATATCCAATATCATTATATAAGCTTAAGAAGAGAAGCTTTCTTTACAAAAATGCATATGTAACGCATATACACGTACATAAAAATACATTATAGAATTATCTATAAATTTCAGCTAAATTTCATTTGCAAATTTTTTTGCCAATTTTTTTGTCAATAGAATCGACTTTTTCTATTAAACAAAAATTTGACCAAGGAAATTTTATTCCTACACGCTTTTTTAATTTTTAACATTAAACAATTTGACAATTATATATTATTATTAAGATTCTCGTTTAATTAATGTTTGTTCAAAATTGATTCGTAAAGATTAATTTGCAAGAGTCATCGTTTATCTTTATTCAATGCTTAAAATATAAAAAAAAAAAGAGAATTTTTTAAATTTTCTTTGTACCCAGTCTTCGTATTTTAAATGCGCAGCGTCGTTCATCTCGGTGAGTTTGACTCGTCATAATGACATTACGAAGTTGGGGGAGACTCTGACAGGCGAATGAAAAATGATCGTTCATCTCGCGGCGCGAAGATGCCTCCAAGGTCACGGTCGACCGACGAACGGCCAGACAAGTGACTTTTACGAAAAGTTGCGAAGAGCAGCACCTTTCGGGCGAAGCTACTTTATAATTTAAAAAACGAAAAACACATGGGCGAAAACACATGGGCGACTATCAAGGCCGTTACGAGCCGTTCTTATTGATTGCCCTACGGCCATGTACTTTCCATTGACACAGCATCGACTATGTCGTGCACACAAGAGAACCGCTTACAATCTCTGTTGAGGACAACGCTATAGTTATATCGCACACAGGTACAAAGGCTGTTGCGCGTCACACAATTACTGAATTCTCTTACCTATAGACTTGAAGGACCACCGATAACTTTGTAAGACGTTCGCGTGATGGGGACAAAGACATTCGATAGAGTTCGATCAATTTCCCGCGCATTTAGTTTCGCGAAGTCATTGAATATTCTTTTCGTAGCAGATTCTCTGATTTCTTTAATTTCAATCGATTTTTCTTCAGCAAACATATCGCGGGAGATCATAATTTTGTGCAAGTTTCCTCTTTCTCTTTATTTGTCTATGTATTTAACTACAACTAAAAATTCTAATAAATTATATTCAAGCATTCTCAAGATAATTGAAGAATATAGTTTTATCGACTTTTTGATTTTACAAAATTTAATTTGTGAAAAGATTTTCTCTTTCAATGTTTATGACTTGAGCATCATTGATATCTCATTTGACATTTGCGTTAAGTAAAAATTATCTTTATATTGACCAGATAATCTGCCGTAAAAAAAGATATTCAGTTTTATAGATTCTACATAGTGTTATAAATAAAACATATGTAATAGTTATTACTCACAGACACATGTAGATATTATAAACAAGATCGTATTATAATTTTTTATCTCTATGCGAGGAATATGTTTATTATATATAGATTATCTCGAAAATAATTAAATTGCATACTCATGATGATTAAATCTTTTTTCTTTATTCCAGTGTATAATTTATATACCGTGCATATATAATATTTGTTTTATCATTATTTTTATCACATATACTGTATATAATGAAATAAAATGTTTCTTTATTTATTTCGTGAAATTTTGTCATTACGAATGTCACTTAAAGTGGCATTTGCGAATGATATTCCATTTCTTCTTTAAAAAAAATATATTGTCTCTTCCTTTCTTACTTGGAAAATTTCGCAGGTGCTTAGCATTGTACCAATGAGAAATCCGGTCTTGTTTGTAAGATTATGCAAGAGCATTATGCGTAAAGATTATGCAGAGATTTACATCGAATCTCGCTCTTCGCTATAAAGAGGACTTTGTTTACTTTAAAGATACACCAAATCTGCATGTCTCGCGAAAGCTTCGGAAGGACATCGTCGAAAGCTTCTCGTTCATTAAAATTCTTATTTATCTCTATATATGCGATTGTGTTTCAGGGTAAAGATCTGCCGGCGAAGGACTTGTCAGGTACTTCCGATCCGTATGTCCGCGTGACGTTACTACCGGACAAGAAACACCGACTCGAGACAAAAATCAAAAGACGCACGTTGAACCCGAGATGGAACGAGACCTTTTACTTCGAAGGTAAGCGCATGTGTTTGACAGTACTTCTTATTTAATTCACTTTTTTTCGATAATGATTTTTATGAAACGCGGTCAAAAAGTCAAACGACATTGTCTAAGGGAATTGCAGCGAAATAGCATAGCGATTTGAGAAAATTCAATTTAAAAACACATCTACACAATAATAAAATAGAAGTCGTATATTTATACAAAAATCTCAGTATATTTCATTTTCTTTACATAATAGAGTTATGTTGAAATATATTTGAAATATAAAAAATAAATTGTCAATATTTTCATTATCATACTGATATAAAAAACAAATTACTAAAATTGTAAGAACGCGCGTAAAATTAAATTAGGTTCGGTAAATAGGATTATATATGGTAATTTAATAAAGCCTACGCATTTATGTCTCGACAGGTTTCCCCATACAGAAGCTGCAAAGTAGAGTACTACATCTGCATGTCTTCGACTACGATCGATTCTCAAGGGACGACTCCATAGGGGAAATGTTTCTGCCGCTTTGCCAGGTAATTTGCCGAGAGGCAAATCCCCCTCCTTCTTGTTGCCGCTCTTGCAATTTGCGCGGTTCAATTATTACACGCGGCTTTAAGGGATTCACGTGACAGGATACGCAGAATCTGACGTGTTGCGCGTCGCACGTCTCTCTTGCCTTACATTTGTCCCGGAATAGGATCCGTAGATTCTTCTCCTTTAATTATCATCCGCCCGTCGCGGGAATTACCGTTTAACGGATGAATTAACACGCGAACTGATTGATTATTTCGGATAAATCACAACGAAAAGGAGAGAGATTCGATGAGATTACGCTTCTTGAATTTATTGACACAATTATTTTGTCTTGAAATAAAGTTTGTCTATAAATGTACTTAGAATAATAATTATTTTAAATATGATATCTCATAATTGGCGATACAATCGGAAAAGTAATAATTTTAAAATAAAGTTTATAAAAAAAAATTTATTCTATGATTTTTACATATTTTTTCATCGAGAAACTTATTTTTTTCTCGATTACCATCAATTATGAAACATTCTGTTATTAAACAAAAAATATTTTATCACAATATTTTTTCTTTATTTAAAAATTTTTATATATTATGTAATAGAAAACTATCCTTAAAACTTATTGTTCGAAGGCAAGATAAGTCACGAATTTAAATTAAAATATATTACACAGATTAAATTATATAAGAAAAAGATCTTTTTTTATAAACTTACAGAGAGGTCATTTTTGAATATGCGTTCGCTTGTCAAACAGAATAATTTTATCGATAATTCAGAAAGTAAAGTTAATTGAGTTTCTGCCAGTTTTTATTCGAGAGAGAGTGCGAATGAATGAGTTTTAATTCATTAATCCGGCGGTACCGGTGGACCATTTAGCAGCATAACTCCAATCTGCGGTATCAATATTACCAAGAGAGACAAGTTATAATTTGCACGCGCAATAATACGTGGCAGACGCGTAGAATTATCACGCGCGCGTGATAATTCTACGCGCTGTGCACATATTCATTTCCCAGGAGCAATACCAACATTTACATCGAGAATCAGACATTTCGTGCTTCTCGTGTATCTTCGTATCATATGTATAGAAAGATTATTTAAAAAATGTTTTATTGATATGAATGCTAAAACGCATTAATAATTTTATATAAATATTATATAAATATTAATGTTATATTAATGTTATATTAATGTTATATAAATTTATACAAAATATATAAATTAAGTTATATATATATATATATATATATATATATATATATATATGTGTGTGTGTGTGTGTGTGTGTGTGTGTGTGTTCTATACATATATAAACCTTATATGTTATAAACATATAAATATATTACATATGTATATTTAAAAATATATTATATTATATATAAATCAATAATATGATGGAAACACGAATGAATCATTAATGATATTATTTATGCGAGTGAAATTTAATTCAATATTTATGCCGGCAGAGCACTTAGCAACGTAACTCCTATCAATATTATTATTGTGGAAAGACGAAACACTAATATTGATATACTCTAATAAGAGTGATAATGACTATAATTATATAACTATAATTATATACGTAAATATATAACGAATTTTCCAGTTTTTTTTTTTATTTTTTTTTAATTCGAAAATAAGTGCTTTAATAGTGAATTGAGTTGCTTGAATTACTGGTGATTTTAGACATCTTTATATCGTAAAAACTTCGCATTTATAATTCGTGGAATACAATAGCAATTAATTATTACATCCATATGTGACCGCTTAGAATAGAACGTGTATAATTGGTACACGTTCGCCGCATACTCTAATAAGGGGTAAACGTGATGAAAGTAATAATGATAACGTGGGGAACGTTGCCTTTCCCTATAAGAGACTGTATAATTTTTTATAAGGACATGTAAACACGCACACACATATGCTCGTGAAAACTTTTGGTTCTGTCTTGATTTTATTATTTCTCCATTACCATCGCGATAAAACCACGCATCTTCTAATCATAGAGTTAATAATTTAAAATAATTTGGAAAATAATTAATATGAATAAAGATAATCTTTTTTTCTTTTTGAAAAGTTTGGACTTTGATTCGCTATAATTAGATTGAAAATTCTACGAGATAGATCAGTAAAAGACGTGAAAAGACAACATTATCGGCAATATTTTGCGAATTTGTTGTAGGTTGATTTATCGGAAAAACCATCGTTTTGGAAGGCTCTTAAACCACCAGCTAAGGATAAATGCGGAGAACTTCTGTGCTCGCTATGCTATCATCCGAGTAATTCCATATTGACGTTGACTCTCTTGAAGGCGAGGAATCTTAAAGCCAAGGATATCAATGGGAAATCAGGTAACATTACATTGTTTGTAATTTATTTACGTCGTCTTGTATTGCCTAGATCTCTTCTTCAAAAAATAATACTTTTCTCAACACGTACTTTTTTATTTTAAGAAATTGAAATACAATTTGTGCGCTATGACCATAACTAAATAATAAATATATTCTTTCCAAAAAAATATGCAATAACGTATTTCATTTTTTTTTCTCATTATCTCGTTAAAAAGAATTTAATGCGAACAATTGCAATTTATTTGCAATTTCTAGATCCGTATGTCAAAGTGTGGCTGCAGTTTGGCGACAAGAGGATCGAGAAACGCAAGACTCCGATCTTTAAATGCACTTTGAACCCAGTATTCAACGAGGTATTCTCCTTCAATGTACCATGGGAGAAGATTAGAGAATGCTCTTTGGATGTAATGGTGATGGATTTCGACAACATTGGACGAAACGAACTGATCGGCCGAATTCAGCTCGCAGGTATCTTGAACTTTTTTCGATAATAATTTATAGAGAATTTGTACTATATCTCTATCAATGATATCTGTATTTAAAATAGAGAAATCTCTTAAAGATAT
>JBCAUJ010000075.1:5459938-5470070 GCA_038406275.1 Cataglyphis albicans | reverse complement strand
ATCAATGATATCTGTATTTGAAATAGAGAAATCTCTTAAAGATATATATATATATATATATGTATATATTATTTGTAATATATCTGTTATCGGTTGTATTTTTCAATAATTTGAAAGAAATTTCAAATACCTAAATTATATAGTTTATTTCTGCAAATATTTATTAAGCTTGTCATATGTCTGGATGAGTTTGAACTGTCCAGAATTTCAACGTTTGTAATTTGTCGACGGTTAAAAAAAAATTCGAAATTTTTTTTTCAACCAAAATAAACTAGCGTTTTTTTTTCGTTTGTCGATCAAACGTCGAAACATTGTAGGAACAAATAGTGACGGGAAATTGGAATCCGGTGTTCAGTGTATTCATTTTGTAAATTCCTTTCCAGGGAAAAACGGAAGCGGCGCGAGTGAAACGAAGCATTGGCAGGATATGATCACAAAGCCCAGACAGACTATCGTGCAATGGCATCGCTTGAAGCCTGAGTAAAGAGGACGAGGCTTACCTTGATCGACGATAAATGATATTCTAGTCGAGCGAGTCCCTTCCTCCCGTACGCTCTCTTCCCATATGCACCGCGCTCGTCAAAGTTACGCTAACGAGGCGACCTTTTCCTTTGCTCGATAATCCCCGTAACAGGTATTTTCTCTTCTCTCTGTACCATTCAACGAGACTGTGCTGTATGTATTTCCCTCACATCGCACTTATCGTTTGGGCACTTAGCGACGCTGGTCGTCGAACAGCCGTGCCGATCGAATCGCATTAATCGCGATTAAAACGAAAGGCATTTTTGAAGGCATTATTGCTCGTTGTTGCGAGTCATCGTATTGACGAGTAGTAACGACGAAAATTGTCTTATCGTTGGTAAAACGATGAAACTTCAAGCGTTTCGGCGCGAGACGGAATGTTCTAAACGCATCGTTCGATACCGTCGAGATAAGCCACGCTTTCTCAAAATTCTGGAAGAAAATTATTAGTCGATGGCGCCGATGACGGCGCATCAAGAAAAGGAAGAGAATACCATAGCTACGAACAAAACTCGGTCTTCTGCCGTAGCGAAATCGGGAAGCTTTTTACGTCAGGCGTCGCTCTTTTTATTTTCATCATCTCCTCTCCTTCCCTTTTCTCTTTCTGTTTTCATCTCGTTGCCGCCCGGTGCGGTTCAATAACTACGAAAAATTTTGCTGTGAATACCTAATCTTAGTTATTTGCTCGGGATTATATACCGGGCTTCAATCTGGACAGGCGGATGTTTAAATCTTTTAGACATTGTAAGCGTCTTTCACAGACGTCTCTTTACGGGCTTTTGTATTATATGTTTGCGTCTGCGCGCTCTTGCGGCAAGATTATATCAAAGAATCGTGCAGACTCTAAAATTAAAGGGGCAAGTAAGAGAGCAAAGAGATACGTCGATATCTTATGAAGGGGAAGCATTAGTTTTGTGACTGAACTATATAGTGTTATTCTAGCACACGTGATATCAAGTTAGTGATGCGCAGGTTTTGGTAAGATTCGTTCGCTGATGGAGTTTGTATAATATTAAATTTAAAATCACTGTGATCATTAATTCAAGATTAAAGGCGATAAAATCGTGCAACGATACCTATTACTTTCTTTTACTTGCCCCTTGGACAGTCTAGTTAAAGAACATTATTTCGCGCCAAGAAGCGGAACCTAAAATAGCAAAGTTTTGATGAACTTTCTGAAACGAATACCATTTCAGCATAATAGAGACATGTTATAAATCTGCACACACATTCGTAATATTTATATTTACAAACGTTATTAAACGTTATTAAACGTTATTATATGCATTTTTAGAATTACATGACCAGAATATACCGATACGTAAGCGAGAGACACACGCGTGTGTTTGCATCTCTGTTATATTTATAAAATTCATCCTTTTCAAGAACTCTCCGTGATTAAAAATTCCGGCAAGATAAGAAAAAAAGATTACAAAAAATAAATATACATACGTACACATTTACATTTTCTGCAAATATATTTTTTTTTATTTACTTTTTCTTTTTTATTTTGGAAATTATATCTGATTTTTGGAAAATCAGAAAATTTTCCAAAAATCTCTGACATATTTTTAGGCACGATCAAGTAAATATTATAAAAAAAGATTGAAGAAAGTTTAGAACTATCTTCTTTTTTTTTGTTACTTCAACTGCATGCAGTTTTAAATTCTTCAGATTTCTTCATCAATTACATCAATTTGCGTATAAATGCAAAAATTTGAACAAATTTAAAAACATTTTCTGTATTCTATTTTGTTTTATTGTATATATAATATTATATATTTTTACATATATTTTTACATATATATTTTTACATATATATTGGTCGTAACTAAAAACATTTCAGAGTAAAGTAAGTTCCGCAAATGTATCCAAACCTACGTCAAATGTGGCTTTTAGGATTACTTTTGCTAACAAAGTTTTAAAACCGTACGATCCCATCAAAGCAATCTTGCTTTGATGGGATCGAACGGTTGCGTACAAGCGATCACTTTTAGGGATAATCCGATTTGATAGATTATCCCTAATTTTTCTACTTAACTTTGCTCTCGAAGATATTCTGACTGTACTCTCCAATGTAATTTTTTTTTTCCACAAAATAGAATATATGATTAGTACGATAATAATAATATTGGTTTTGACGCAAGCGACGTATCGGTAGAATTATTAAAATAGCATCAGCTTCTTCATCGAGAAGTCAAACATTGGTTAAACGAAAAAGATACAGAATATTGTAGTAGTTTCCAATGTTGATATTATTGTGATGTAGAAGACGCCGCTTCGAAGCTACAAGGAAAAATGGGCAAGACAAATATAAATTGTAACGTAAAATTGTTATGACATACATACAAACATACACAAAATACACACCAGAGTGTGCCCCTTCTCATGGGTAAACACACTTCGAGATAATCCCTAGAAGACAAGCGATGTTCTTGTAGGGATGGGCAATAATTAGTGAGTAACCAGTCGTTTTAACCATAACGAGCGATAATTAAAATTGTGAAGATTTTACGGGCTTAAAAAGGACTTTTAAAGTTGATATATGAAAAAAAAATATTTGAAAGGTAAATAAAAAAAAGAATTAAAATAACGGATTCGATAATATCTGAACGAAATATTCGAGAGGAATGAAATAAACGCATAAGAAACGATAGTAGAATGTTCGCTTCATTTTATACGAATTTTAAATTTTCATTCTCAGGGCAGAAGCGATAGCTAAATATAACAATTAAATAATTGGCATGCATAGAATCAACGAAGTTGCTATCGAGACGCTACTACTCGACGTGACTCCGCTGCATTTTATTTAGCGTAGTTTAATCAATGTCGATCTCTCGCGCGATCAGTGTTGACGCACAAGTGTTAGAATTTAAAAAAAAAAAACAGTATTTTATTAACGACTGGTTAACGAAAAGTGAATTAGTTGTCGAGACGATTGATTAGTTTCGCCCGTCCCTACTCTGTTGTTAGTCACGGCTAGCATTGATCGCGATTACCAAAGTAATCCTACACAAATTTCTTTGTGGCGACTTTCAATTATTAACTAAAGCCCAATAAAAAAAGGCAAAGAGATATTTTTGACGGCACTTTTGTATCGATAAAGAATCAGGGCTTTATTTGCGGGATTACTCACTTTAAAGAGAGCGCAATCGGCGCATCTTACGCATCGAGAGAAAAGAAAGGAAAAAAAAACGATAATGTTACGTTATACCCGATAGTCTGCTGTTGTTAACAATAATATAGAGACACACGAGACAAATTCATTTGCGAATTTGCTCGGTACACTCTGGAAAGTGTACGCCGTTGATGTAAAAAAAAAAGATGAAAAAAAAACAGAAAAAGAAAGGACGAACAATCCATGTTACATTAAAAAAAAAAAAAACAAGTTTTAGCGTTAAGTGTTATTCGCATCTGGAAAATTTCTCAGCGGAAAGTATCTATATTGTTAACAAAGTTACCGGATAACCGAGAAGACGCTAAATGTGAGATGGGAAGATTCTACTTACTCTTAAATCACTTCGAAAGCAAGTGATACGAGGTCCTACGATTCCATTGGAGAAGATTGGATGCATTTCATACATTCGCTCGCTCAATTATAATCTTTAGTTTTTCTAAAATACAATTGCAACAATAATAAAAATAATAAAGTATTTAAACACATATAGAGGCGAGTTTATTCAGAAACGTGAAGTTTACCGATTTATTTGCAAGCACGCGAATTTTCTCGCAGCGACGTATGTATGTATGTAAAAAGTTTTATTAATGAGAAAGTTTTCCTTTCCATCGAGAAACTTTCCAGACGCGTATGCCGCTCTTAGTGACGTTTCCTCGCGTACGAACGGGATATATCGCAAATTACGGAGTGTCGCGAGATCGCGATTGATTTGACAGCGCAGTTCTTTTTTTTCGAGTGTACGTTCGACGTGACGAAACAGGAATATCGTTATTAAGGGGTTTACTTATATCCATCTACTTATCCATCTATCTACTCCCCCCTACCCCAATTCCTTTTCCCGTCCCTTCTTCCTTGCCTTCCTTTTGCAATCACGACAAATGCATCCCGGAAATATTTTTACATTTAAGCGTTACATATTTGGATCGAAGGTGTTACCGATTTTTCGTAATTACAATAGCCTTCTAGCGCGTACGCGCAGAACAGAAAAAATACCGTAGAAATTAGTGAAACACGGAGAGCGAATATAAAAAATAGTTTATATATATATATATATATATATATATATATACATATAAATTTGTGCGAGCAAATGGTTATATTGGTATATATTAATTATGCGGAAGTATATTGAGTAGCACAAAAGATTAGATTAATATTTGTATGTTGTAGTCTGTATACATTGTATATAAGAGTGTTTCCCGGTTTACGTATCACGTTAAAATGATGGTATTTACAGAAACACATGAACGCTTGCAAAAACAAAGTTTGTTATCGTGAAATTTTAATGCACGAGACCGCTCCTCTCCCTTTTACCCTTAAAAAATACCTGTTGTTATCATCGAAGAGAGATACAGGCACGATCCTCTCTCTCTTTCTGTCTTTTTTATTGTGTTATTTTTAGATATTTTTTTCTATGTTATTCTATTAGGAGAGATTTTAATAGAGATTTAATCGAGATGCGCGCGAAATCTATCTGTATCTTTTCGTTATTCTTTTCTTTTTATCTTTTTGAATAATCTTATCTTCTTGAATGCGATTACAATACATTCGAGATCGTTAGTTTGCTAAAACAATTCAAACGCTTCTTTATTGTTTATCCACCAAGACAGCGATTCTGGCCACTTTTAGAAAAGGTGATTATTACAATGCAAAAATATATAACACAAGGTGCCAAAAATGAATATAGAATACATAAGATCACTTTTTTGCGCAAACAATCACATTACGTGCGAGTCGTGTATACGTTGCAACAAAGACATAGGAGAGAGATAATTAGGATACGCGCGATTCGATTAAGGGGAATTAGATGGGTATCTGCAATCTAATCCTTTGTATGGGAATAATTCAAGATGTACAGAACGAGGTACTCTCGATGTCTCATATTCTTCAAATGCTTTGTAATTTTTCCTATGATTTTTTACTGCGCTTTGTTCAAATTTTTTCTATTGTATCTATATTTTAATGCGAATATTGCGCTCGAATACATGAAAATTTGCTCGAATTTTCTACGAAGATTATTCGATAAATGTATCGACGAAAAATTGTGGTCAGTAAACGGAAAGTCAAATCTGAGAGTACTAATGAAATCAATTTAATAGTATTTATTATATGTTTCTCATTTAATCACTGAATCTCTCGTTCGAGTAACTTTGCAGATAGCAAAAATAGTCATCTTGATGTAATTTGATGTTAAAATGATTATTTTTATTACCTGCCATTAGTATAAATAATTTTGCCGTGCTAACGATTGTCTAAATATTGACTGTTCGATGAGAATTTATAATTTATCGTTGCTATAACTTCGCGAAACGTTAGATAATTTATCGAGACTTATTAACTAGTAAAAACATATTGTTCTCTATGTCTTTCAATTAATATATATCTCGATTTGCTTTTCTTCTTAAGCTTTCTGCACACAGAACCGTAATACTTCCTGCGATGACTCGCTCTCCACTTTGCCAGTCAGTATCTTGATAGCATCGTATCTTTCTGAGAGTCTCTCATTATTACATTTTATTTCTTTCTTCATTTGTCGCATCCTCTTTACATTACCATGGTTTTAACGTTTATTATAGACTGGGTTGAACGTGTAATGTTTAAGTACTTAGTCTTAAAGCGAAATGTCGTGTGTGTTAGGCGTACTGTAATCCGTATCGTGATACATATATGTCGAAGTCGTAGTCATAGCGTAATTTAGTTGAAGATAAGCTGAAGGAAGAGGGTGAAAGAGTAAACTAGCGAAGCGATTGCCGGCAAGTATGACCGGTTCGCGACGGGCTTGTGGGATACACATTATATAGTTTTAAGTACTTAACGGTGAGAAAAAAAAAAAAAAAAAAAAAACAAGAAAGGAACGAAGAGAAGTACCGCTGGCAAAATAGTGTATGCTCGATAGTCCGATGTGGAAAGTGTGACGTGGGCCTTATATCATGGATTACCTCAATTGTAAGCAGCTTAAAAAAAAAAAGAAAGAAACGCAGTTTTTTTCGTGCACTTGAAACCGATGTCGAAACCGATCTCGAAGCGAGAGAAATGTACCGTGTGATTCGTACTAGATACTAAAAATAAAGGAGCCATTCTACCTTCCGATAGTAGTTCGCTGTTGCACGACATACTCCCTACTGCGTTATCATGCCAACCGAGAAATCAGATATTTTGTTTTCTCGTTCTTTGTACTCGGCGAATTTTTCTATCGTTTATTATTATTATTATTACATGTCTATTACTGTATTAGGATGAAGAGAGGGAAAGAAATGAAGAAATTCTTAGCGCTATATATTTTTAATTATCGAGTTTATTAAAATAAAGTCGATATGAAGAATTAACCAAAAAATATGTGCTTTAATAAGCTCTTTAAAGTTTTGGTTTGCAAAAGTCTTTTAGGTAATGCTATAATTAATTAAGAAGCTCTTATATTGTATTCGAACTTAATTTAGATAAATTCAATTTGGCGACCAGAGAGTTAATTTCTGGGCTATTGAAACGATTTATCGAATGCAAAGAATTAAAGAGCTGCTTGATAAAATATACATTTTTAAAAGTTTGTAATGCGCTTAGGTAAAAAATGGCTGTTTGTAATTATCCAGAGCCATACGAGAGAAGAAAAAAGTCATCATCCAGATTATATTTTAATAAAACTTCTCGTAGGTTTATACATTGGACCTTTGCCATTTTTGTAAAAAACATTCTTGGACTATATGTATTTCTGTGTTTCAAAAATGTTTTTTTTTTTAGAAGCTGGATTTATAAATTATTTTTTGAAGAATTAATAAATTATTCTTTTGTTTGATAATCAAATTTGATTATCTTTTGAGATAATATGCAAACTTGTCAGAAAAACTCAGTTCATCTTTATCCATGCTTTTTTTTTAAAGTGACTAAAATAGCAAGCAAAAAATACTTAATTGAATTCTCTAAAAAGTTTAGAGATTTGTATGATCGTGCTAATTGCAATCTAGATGTCAACTGAGAACATACTCGTGTTATTTTAAAAACAAAATGTAAATTAATATTCCACTTACTTTCGGTTCCCTGTATTCTTCGTCAAACGATGCGTTCTGCGACAGTGAACTAGCAACATATCTTTGCATACATGTATATACTCGTATATAAATATATAAATATATATACATATAGTAAGTGTTAAGTCAAAACACAATTATTAGGCACATTAAACGAGCGCCGATGGATGCCATCAATTTTCCGTATACGGACTGTCGTAAGCTTGTCAAGAAATGCGGAGAAGGCAATTTCGGAGCAGGATCGATTTGCGTGGATTCGATTTGTAATCGTAATTTAATAGCTTCTGATCCGCATCTGTGTTGCTTTAAAAGTGCGAATAGCGAGCGCAATTTGAGACAAACGTATTGTTTAACAGGAGAGGAGATATAGATAAAGATATTTTATTCTTCTGAAATATCCGAATCGCGTTTTTTGTGTATATCCTCCCGAGACCTAGCACTGTATTCTCTTAGTGCGCGTCGCACGCATATCTATATCGCTTAAAATTATATATATATATATATATATATATATATATATATAATTTAGAATCTCGAGAGTAGAATCATTTAGCAAGTTAACATAATTATTTTTATAGCAAGTAATAAAGCATAATATATACTTTTCTTATGACGGTTACGCGCCAATACACATGTGTGTACGATCTTAATGTACTACATATGTTACATGATGTACATAAATACAAATGTTTGAGCAACAAAAATTATTATACATTTTCTAGATGCATTTCATCACACACGTTACATGGTTTTGTGCACTAAAGATAGATAGGGAAAAAGAAAGAGAGAAAAAAAAAGAGAGACAGTGAGAGAGGGGGGGAGAGGAGAGAGATAGAGAGAATAAATAATTACTTACATCAAACTCACATTCACATAACTCTCGTATGCGTATTCTATAAATTTTAATATGTCAATTGCAAACATGTTTATTGCTATCTGTTTATTGTTGCCGAAAAAAAAAAAACAGTGGTTCCATATACTGCAAACCGTACATATTTTTATAATAAACCAGCAAAAATGAATGAAAACAACTTGTTTGTTAACCATAAAAATGTGATATACGCGATGCGCTGAGTCTCGGGAAGATACTCAATCATCGAATTCGCTTTATGACTGGATATACAAATCATTTGGCTAAAGTTTTTTTTCTTTTTTTTTTTTGCCATTTGATTATGAAAATGTGCGTGCGATAACATTACTATATCGAAGGTAACTTGGACACAATATATCGAAAAAACAGATTGTATATCCCTACAATAAAGACCTAAGCGTTTTATCTGTACGTGATATGTGTTTTGTCAATAGCTTTTTTTATGTATATAATAAGTAAATCCCTCATATATTCAAAATCGTATAAAAGCATGCCAAGACAAATGGTGAATGAGCAACAAGATTTAATTATATATAAGATATAAAACTTTCTAAGAATTAATTAATAAAAAATGATTTTAATCACAGAGAAAGACAAAATAAACGTGATAGCTTTTTGGTTTACTGTTCCTAGTAAAAAAGATATCATAATTATTTTTTCTTCTGATTAAAATTATTTCTTACAATGACATGTTGATTACATTATGTGATGCAATAATTTTACGATATAGATGTAATTAATTTATAATATGAATTGTTCATTAAAAATTGAATTTTCTATTTCAGCAAGTGATATAAATTAGTGTAAAAAAGAAATGTTTTCCAACCAATTAATATTCTTTGAAATGCGTTTATTTATATATTTTTTTCATTATTCTGAAATGCATCAGGAAAATTTTACATTTTGTCTTACAAAATAAACTTTTGTACAATTTACACTAAATCATATAATTGAATTTCTTTAATATTTCTTTTTTAATAAATTTTTAAAAAATATAATAAAAGAATATATAAAGTAATTTATAATAAATGGTAAAATAAATGGTAAAATAAAAATTAATTATTTACATGTTAAAAAATGTTATATAATTTTACAAAAATATATTATAAATGTCATATATATTAAAAACGCATATTACATGATAAACTGCATTATGTTTCTACGTATTATCAAAGATATTATTGCATCATCTGAATTTTTATAATTTTATTTTGAACTGCATAATTCCGATTCATTTCCTGTTATAGAGACACGCATAATAATACGCATAATTCAATTTATATTATACCACTTATACAAACTGCATTTCGGTGAATGATTACATTTCAATTATACATTTATTAATGTTATCTTTATTTTTATTAATGTTATTTTATTCTTATTAATGTTATTTTATCATTATTCTTATCGTTATTATTCTTTTGCTTTTCTTAAATTTACTATGTCCGTCTTTTTCTCAATTTTTAATCTTTTGTAATCTGATGTTGACGGGTTAAATTACATTGTATCTTGTATACTAAAGGTGACTTCCGTATATAT